>JAJSRW010000863.1:0-35000 GCA_022414725.1 Microglena sp. YARC | reverse complement strand
TGAACTGCTGATTCTGTCAGCTACAGCCAAAGGTACCTGTTATTTTCAGCTATCAGCAGCAGCTTTTAGACAGCTCCTTGCACCAGCCACTTAGCTACACCCAACAATATTTCAGCAGGTCTGAACATCTCATTCTGTCAGCTTCAAGGTGCACTAGGTTGCATTAGCTGTGGCTGTATAGCCAGTCAGGGGAGCTGCCTAGAAGCTGCTGCTCGTAGCTGAAAAGAAAAGCTATGTAATGTTGCCTTGGGTAATTGAGCTTGAATTTGGTTACATGGCTCCAGCCTTTGAGGTTGCTCACTGTCTTTGGCACACACAAAAAATTACCATGTCGCATGTAACATCATTATACCTTTGTACAGCCATATTACCTCGGGTAATTGAGCTTTAATTTGGTTACATGGCTCCAAACTATGAGGTTGCTTGACATCTTAGGCACACAACAAATAAATAAATGACCATGTCGCCTGTAACATCATTATACCTGTACAGCCTTGTTACCTTGTGTACTTCATTTTGAATTTGGTTACATAGCTCCAGCCTGTAAGGCTGCTTGCCATCTCCTGTACACAAAGACAACAATAGGCTAAAAGATGACCATGTCACCATGTCACCTGTAACATGTCACCATGTCACCTGTCACCATGTCACCATGTCACCTGTCACCATGTCACCATGTCACCTGTAACATGTCACCATGTCACCATGTCACCTGTAACATCATGATACCTTAGTACAGCGATGTTACCTTGTATACTCGAACTTGAATTTGGGTGCATGGCTTTAGCCTGTAAGGCTGCTCGCCATCTTCGGTAAACAAAGACAACAACAGTCAACAAGATGACCTTATCGCCTGTATACACCCACGTTACCTGTCTACATTTTGATACCTTTGTACTGCCATGTTACCTAGTGTCCTTGAACTTGGATTCAGTAACTTGGCTCCAGCCTGTAAGGCTGCTTGCCATCTTCGGAAATCAAAGACAACAATAGTACACAAGATGACCATGTCCACTGCAGGGTACTTCCAAGTGCGCGCGCTTTTGCGCGTTGGTGCGCTGCCTTTTTGAGCCCCACTGCGCGTTTCGCACAGTTTTTTGCAATCCCCTGTGGGCGCAGCAAGCAATTTCTGCGCTTTTTGCACTACAAAGCGCGTTTTTTTTGTTTTCAAGTGCGCTGAAGCGCTGGCCAATTAGGTCAATGGAGTACCCTGGTCCACTGTTTATTTTGTGGGCTACGCGTAGCAGCTTCTAGGCAGTCCTCTTTACCTGTCCTTGAGTCAAACTTGAGACTGCCTCGTGCGTCTGAATGCTGATAAGACGAGCATTCCAATGCAGCTTTAAGCATTGGGTTTTACCCAGTGGCTGACTATTGGAGGTGGCGGGAAGCTGCCATGAGTAGCCAAAAATGAAAACAGTGGCCATGTTGCCTGTATACACCCATGCTACCTGTCTGAACGATTGTACCGGTGAACCGCCACGTACATTACCCTAGTGTACTTCAACTTGGATTTGGGTACATGGATCCAGTCTGTGAGGTTGCTAGCTATTTTCGGCAAATATAAACAACAAAATGTGAGAAGATGTGCTTTGCCCCAGTGAAAGCAAACGGGCTGGCCCCCTCAACCTCGCGCCTCATAAAAAGGTGTGTACTATTTATTTAGATGAGAAGATGACCATTTTAATCTGCGCACACCATTAGACTTGTGTGTGTGTGAGGGTGTGTGTGTGGGGGGGGGGGGAGGGGGGTAGAGGGGTGGAGGGGTGGAGGGGGTGCAGGGTGTGGGGGTGTGTGTGTGTGGGGGGGGGGGCTGTGAGGCACACCGTTAGACCTGTTGACACCCATGCCACCTGTGGAGTTGAGCATAAACTTGGTTGCATAGCTCCAGCCCTACAGGCTGCTCCCCGTTTTCAGCAAAATAAAAACAACGATGTTTAAGAAGAGGACTTGTCAGCACCATTGGACAGCTAGAGAAAGGACAAACCTACCTCTAACTGAACCTTTAGAGCTTCCTCCTTGCTGAAGTCGAATCTTGGGCCCTGGTCTTTCCTCTTCCGGGGAAACAGAATCGCCTCGCCGTTGTCGAGGAAGAGTATCGACTCATCGGACAAAGCAGAGACGGTGGCACATCGGCTACGGCCCGCTGTAGACGGTGGGCACGTCAGGTGTTGTCGTCGACCTAGGGAGGTGTCAACGGCCTGGCGGGAGCGTTTCAACTGACAAGAAACCCTAATTGGAACGGAGGCACGGCTGTGTCCAGGCTTTCCCAGAGAGTTCGGCGTGAGACTGTGCGAAGACGCTTGCATAGCTGCGGATCTGTGGTGTTGCTGTTGCTGGCGTATGCTGAAGTTCGAGGGGTGCGGGGTAGTCCTGGGGGGTAGTCGGAAGGAGGACTAAAATGAAATGCTGAGTTGTTTGAATTCGAAGGTGACGTGTGCGTGTGCGTGGGGGCCGGATAGGATAAAAAGAAGAAGAAACTGGAAAAAATATTTGTTTGCGTTTACATTTTCCTTGTCGAAAATATTTACCGCCAAAGAAGGCGAGCAGCCAAATTGCTGGCTAAAGCTACAACATGTAAACAAGTTCGGCGAGCAGCCAAATTGCTGGCTGAAGCTATGTAACCAAGTTCAAGTAGATTTTGGAGGTTCCGTTGTATCTTCCGGGTTCAAGTTCTAGTATCTGCCGAGGGTCCAAGTGCGCCACAGACGCTGCTTCGGGGGGATCTGATGCGTCGCAGACACAGATTTTGAAACTGGTTGCGTACTCGCGTCTGAAGAAGCAGATTTGGGGTTCCACCTGAACCACCCTGGGCAGAAGCCATGCGAAAACTTAAAAACACTAAACGTGAAACTCGAACTTGGTTACAATCCAGCAATTTTGCTGCTCGCTGTCTTCCGCAGTAATAACAACAAATCAAATCACAGCAACATTAGGAATCGAAAAAGAACAGAATAACAGCAACACGGAGACTGCACTAAAAGGAAAAAGCGGCTGCAAACACACACACTCACAAACAAGGGATGAAGAGAATGCAGGCTTGCCTTGGGCCTACAATGGCCTGTCGATGACATTGTAATGAGTAATGAGAATAGGCACTTGAATTCCTGCGGAGAATGGAGACGATTCATATAAATGTGTATATAAAAATGATTGTAACACGCATTTAGCCAAAGTGGATACCCCTTGACTGCAACATACCCACCAGGGTACTTAAGGAGGACCCCCAGCTCTACTGCCTACGCAACCAATTGTATAGCCTACGTCCTCGTAACGGACCCTTCGCCATTGCGTCTGCGATGGAGGACGCAGCGTCCTGGACAACCCTGATACCCACATGCATATAACTGTTATTGTCCCTGGAACTGTTTTTCTTTTCAGATAAAAGCAGCAGCTACTAGACAGCTCCCCCAACTGACTATTCAAGCTCGAAGGTAATGCAACCTAGGGTGTCTGGAAGCTGGCAGAATCTGCTGTACAGAATTGTCGAAAGCTGCATAGAAGGTGGTCACAGCCGAAAGGAAAAACTACGACCCCTGGACTGCAAGATACACACATTCACATACCCATATAAATGTTATAGCCATTCAGCGGATGATTTGGATTTGGGTTTTCAACACACTCCATAGTTAGTCGTTCGTACCTTGAACTCTGACATTTTGGCTCTAGAATTGGGAATTCTCGAGAATTTGCCTGGAAAGGTGGAGGCACAAACTACGAGACCCAAATCCAAATCAATCCGCTGAACAATCAAATTTAAATCCAAATCATCCGCTGAACGGCTGTAACGTGTTCGATGAGACACCACTGATGCAAATATCAGCCTATAGGTGTCTGGGCTGATCAGCCTCTGCGCTTAGCACCCCGTGGGGTTTGGGGGGCAGAGCGTCGCACTGGGGTAGCACCCCGAGTCCCTAAATTTGCGACTCGTCGCACAAAACAAACAGTGGACCTGCCGACCAGTGGGGGGTAGACCAATCATGCTTGAGCCTGTCCACCCGTGTGGCTGTCTACAACAGTGGCTGACAAGCCCCAGCTCCTATCCTACGACAGTCTGCACCCTGTTCAGGTTGTTTAATAGGTGTTTATGGTGTTCAAAACCTGTTTATGCACATGTTTGGTTAAACATGTAGTTCCTGAACAGGTGTTCAACACCCTGAACACCTGTTGAACACCCTGAGCAGGGCGCAGGCTGCCGTAGGGCTATAGGTTGAGCTCTGGACACCAGTGGGAAGACCATAAGGGAGTCTGTCCAGCAGTGGGAGTGACCGCAACTGAAATGTGAAGGAAGAAATGAATCGTTGACGACGCAGAACCTGTGTGTACATGCTCACACAATGGTGTGCCTAAATAGGGCATGCATGCCAGCTCACATGGCTAGCTATTGGCAACTTCAGGTGCACTTAACTGAGGCTCTGGCTAATCATGCAATCACACACACGCGTGTGTCAATCGACTGGCGGACCTGGCTGGAAGCAGCCATGCCCCCAAAAGAAACAGTGGCCTATACCCCCTATGCTCATCAATTGAATGGCAACCCACTGTACACGAAAGCGACCAATCCTAGGAGCGGTGCGTACCTAGCTCTGGCTAATCATGTAATCACACACACTTATATCAATTGACTGGCGGGGCTAGCTGGAAGCTGCCATGGCCCCAAAAGAAACAGTAGTCTATACCCCCTGTGTTAATCAGTTGAATGGCAGGCCACTTGACACGGGAGCGACCACTCCTTGGGGCGGTGCATACCTAGCTCTGGCCAAGCAAGCAAGCAAGCAAGCAAGCAAGCAAGCAAGCAAGCAAACTAACGTTCAACAGTTCAATGCCTGCCTACTTGACACAGAAGCGACCATTCCTTGGGGCATTGCGTACCTAGCTTTTGCTAAGCATGCAAGCAATTAAACAAACTTTCAACAACTGTAATTCAACCAACTTTCAACAACTGTACTTCATACCTGCACGGTCACCACTGCTTCGTTTCTGGGCTACGTGTAGCAGCTTCTGGGCAGTTCCCTTTCCTCATCCTGGGACAGCACCTGCGGCGAGGTAGTGTGTCTGACAGCCATCATGACAGGCATGCCCAGACAGCTTCAAGATTTGGGGTTGACCTAGTGGCTGGCTGGAAGCTGCCATGCGTAGCCCTAAAAAGAAACAGTGGTCTATACCACTTATATTTACTCTGCCCGCAGACAATGAGCAGCCTGATAGACGATGTGATCAAACCATACCTAACCTCAACTCCTAGGCAATCCTGCAATCTAGGTATTGCCAGAGTTCTAATACCCCACTCTGGCATGTTAAGTATGCTACTCTGGCATGTAAGTATGCTACTCTGGCATGTAAGTATGCCACTCTGGCATGGAAGTACACCACTCTGGCATGTTAAGTATGCTACTCTGGCATGTAAGTATGCTACTCTGGCATGTAAGTATGCCACTCTGGCATGGAAGTACACCACTCTGGCATGTAAGTATGCTACTCTGGCATGTAAGTATGCCACTCTGGGCATGGAAGTACAACACTCTGGCATGTAAGTATGCCACTCTGGCGTGTACGTATGCCACTCTGGCGTGTAAGTACACCACTCTGGCATGAAGGTACGCCACTCTGGTATGTGCAGCTGAACACTGCACCCTTGTGGTGCAAAGGTGTAAGAGAACCCTGGAAAATGTTTACTGCTGCACCTTACTTCTGCTGCTCTCTACAAAAATGACTGGCTGAGGGGTCGTATGGGACTAGACCCCTTTTTGGGCCAGGACCCATTACAGGGCAAGGCCCCCTATAAGGCATAGCCCCCTATGGGTCCTGGACCCGTTATGGGACAAAGGCCCCCTTTCGGGCCAGGACCCAATACAGGACAATGCCCCCTTTTGGGCCAAGACCTCCCAATGATGATGATGATGCTTATGTTTCCCTGGTGCCCTACTGGACTCCAAAGGAGAAGAAGCCCGTTTTTGGTCCAAGACCCGATATGCAGCTAGGTCCCATATAGGGCCAGGACCCATTACAGGACAAGGCCCCCTAGAGGGCTAGGCCCCCTATTGGCCCGGGACCTCCTATGGGACGAGCCCCCCTTTTGGAAAGGTCCCGATGCTTACTCACTATGGGACGAGGCCCCCTCAGGGTCCAGGTCCTGATGCTCACTCACTCAGCCACACCTGCGTTGATCTTGTGCACCTCGTCACTATTCCTTACCCTTATACCTAGGGATTGGCCATATGATATCATGTCATCATATGATATCATATCATATGATGCCGCAGTCTGACTAGGTAACTTTGGCCTGGGGCATCATATCATATGATATTTAATCATATGATTTTAGTATGATATCATACTCGTCTTTGGTCAACATCATATGATTTGCCGTTTTCTACTTATACCCGATTAGTTGTTAGCTATACTGCTATATTGGGCAGCTTCGCCGCTGTACTGCTCAGTACCCCCCTTTGTTCCTTTTTCCTACCCATTGAATCCCAACTCCTTCACACTATTGTTGGTTGGCCCCAGTGGCTGCTTGTAGCACCATGGTGCTAGATGAAGACACTGGTTCCTTTCCTTAGAAACAAGTCCAAGACACCCCTCTTGTGGCACCCCTCCCCTCTGGTGCTACTTGCTAAGTGCCAAGACACTGGTTCCTTTCCTTAGAAACAAGTCCAAGGCACCCCCCTTGTGGCACCCCTCCCCTCTGGTGCTACTTGCTAAGTGCCAAGACACTGGTTCCTTTCCTTAACAACAACCCCGATAACCATTTGGTGACATAGGCCTTCCGGACCTGTTGGTGGTTGGACCCAGTGCGAGCGAACGGGCTGGCCTCCGCAACCTCACGCCTTGTCATTTGGCGCAACAATTTGAAGTTGTGCACCGCAACCACACGCCTCGTCATAAGACGAAGCATCTTCTAGTTGTGCTCCGCAACGTCACGCCTTGTCATAAGACGTTACATTTTTAAGTTATGCACTATATCACGATGAAGTGAAGACAGACTGCAATCACATTAGTTGAAGTTTAATGCTTTTTCTTTTTAGCCCTTCCTGTCACGGTTGGGCAACTCCCTATAGCCTATTTGGTCTACCCCTGGACTGTAACATACATTTAGGAGCCAAGTTGAAAGCAAGATCAAGGAGTGCAGCAAGCAGAATGAACACAGCAGGTATGTGCCCAAGGTGCTTGTATCAATGAGGCCTGGTTGTGTTGTCTGCAGACGCGCCCAAGGTGCTCGTATCAATGAGGCCTGGTTTTGTTGTCTGCAGACGCGCCCAAGGTGCTCGTTTGAATGAGGCCTGGTTTTGTTGTCTGCAGACGCGCCCCAGGTGCTTGTATCAATGAGGCCTGGTTGTGTTGTCTGCAGACACGCCCCAGGTGCTCGTATCAATGAGGCCTGGTTGTGTTGTCTGCAGACACGCCCCAGGTGCTCGTATCAATGAGGCCTGGTTGTGTTGTCTGCAGACGTAGGGTACCGCTTCACCAGCAGACAACGGCCCCAATGATAATGCCCTACGCGTCCTTGGGTTGATGCCGAGGCACCACGCAAATGCAGATGACTGTAACAAACATACATTTAGATGATCAAACAACAGGAAGACAGGATAAGGTAAAAAAAGCAGACAGGATGCAAATGCAGAGGCCTATGCAAAGATGCAACCCAAGAGGTGCTCAAGTGTTACTAGACTAGCAATGATCCTACCAAATACATATGACTGTATACATGCATTTAAATGCATATAACATACATACATTTAGATGATCAAACAACAGGAAGACAGGAAAAGGTAAAAAAAGCAGACAGGATGCAAATGCATAGGCCTGTGCAAAGATGCAACCCAAGAGGTGCTAAAGTGAGACTAGACTAGCAATGAGCCTACCAAATGCATATGACTGTAACATTCATACATATTAGTTAAATGGAAAGCCACAAGCAGTGAAGATGCAAAGATAGACTGAAAAAATCCTAGGTGCGCCGCAAGCGACGCGAAAAAATGGCAGTGAGTGTTGGTTACTGGAGCGACAGGTGGCGCTGGAATCAGGTGCAGCGGACCAAAGCCGGGGTTTATGACAGGGCCAAGATTTCTTGTTTCTTGTGGTCAAACGGACAACGGGGTGACCCTGGAGGGTCCTGCCCCCCAGAGGTCATGTTAGTTAGTGGGGAAGCCGTACGCGGTTTGTGCGTAGTAGCCCCCCTCCTGGTAGTTTTTGTGTGTGGCCGAGCCCTGCCTGTTCAGGGGGGCGGGGTAGTAGGCCCCCCCAGTCACATGTGGGCTGTACTGCTGCCCGCCCTGATGGTACACACTGGTGGCCACCGGTACGTTTTCGAAACAGCCGTACACGGCCCCTTGATGCACTGCCGGCCCGCCCGGCATCTGAGGGGGGGCCTGCTGCCAGCCGTACGTGCCGATGACAGGCTGTACGTTTTGTGCGTACGCCGCCACGTGCTGCTGGGGGGGGGGCATAGGTGTGCGGAGCTGTCGCGTAGTAGGGTTGGTGCATGTTCTGGGGAAGAAGGGGGTCGTACTGCCCACCGTACTGCCCGTTTTGGTAGCTGGGCCTCCTGAAGAGGAAAGCCCGGGGGGGAGGTTAGGAGTGTGTGTGTCTGTGTGTTTTCAATGCATAAGCCAGAGCCCTCCCCCAGGGGATGGTAGCCCCCCCCCCCCACACACACACCTTACCACCTGGCTTTCAGGAGGCCCAGCTTGGGTGGGTGGGTGGTGTGGTGGGTGGCGCACATCAGACTGTTAAGTAGGTGTCACCATGATAGGCCCCCCCCCGCCCCCCCCCCCCCCCCTCTCCTATTGGTAGTTGGCCACAGAGAAAGCAAACGGGCTGCCCCCCTCAACCTCATGCCTCGTAACAAGGCGTACTATTTGTTAATCTATAACCCAGAGCCCATTTGAATATGGGGGAATGATATGGACTCTAATAAGTCACAGCTAGTTGTATAAATAAATAATAAAAAAATGCAAATAGCTTTTACAATTTTAATATTAGCAAGTTCAAAAGAATAGCTTTACGTAACAGGGGATGTTTAATAGCTGTATGCTTCATGATCAATGTTTTATAGCTTTATGGCCTGTGTAGTTATGTTTTATAGCTTCATGGCTTTTGTAGCTATGGTTTATGTTGTCAAGCTGTACGGCTTATGTAGCTATATGGTTTATAGCTGTTTTTTTAATGTTTTATAGCTTTATGGTTTATAACTTTATCTATCAGGGTATCAGGGTGAGCAGTCACCTGCCATCACTTGCCCAACGCACCCACCAGCCCCACCTGCACCGACCTGAACACCCACCCCATCAACATGCAGTCCAACACCATCCACCCCACCGCAACCCGTTTGTCCTCATCCCAAACTCACCCTACCCACCTCCTCTCCATCAGCCCACTGAGGTACCACATGAGGCTCAGAGCCTCCAGCATCGCTTGCACAGCACAGCAGCACACCAAGCAGCATCCAGTCCCGTACCACCACCATCTCCTACCCCCCCCACACACCTCACCTCCAACTCATCATCATCAACCTCACCCACCTCCTCCCCAGCAGCCCACTGAGGCACCACAAGAGGCCCACTGCATCGCTTGCACAGCAGCTACACACAGTCCTACAACCCCAACCCCAACACCTGTCCTCCTCCCCAGCCCACCCACCTCCCCAGCAGCCCACTGAGGCACCACATGAGCCCCAGTGCCTCCAGCAAGGACACGCAAAGCAGCCTCCAGTCACATACCCCCCCTCCCCCCCTCTCAACACCAACCCACCACCATCCTGCCCACCCACCTCCTTTCCAGCAGCCCAATGAGGCACCAAATGAACCACAGTGCCTCCAGCAAGAGCATGCACCTGTCGTCGCCTGCCACCACTGCATCGGTAGCACAGCAGCACACCAAGCAGCACACTCCACCTCAGCACAGGTTGGTGGTCATCACCCTTCCCACAACATTGACTCCCCCCCCCCCACCACCAACTACCAACCACATATCCTCTTCCCCAGCCCACCCACCTCATCTCCAGCAGCCCACTGAGGCACCACAGCAGGCCCACTACATCGCTTGCACAGCAGCTACACACAGTCCTACAACCTCAACCCAACCACCAACCACCTATCCTCATCCCCAGCCCACCCACCTCCTTTCCAGCAGTCCACTGAGGTACCACATGAGCCCCAGTGCCTCCAGCAACAGCAGGCACTTGCAGTCGCATGCACAGTAGCTACACGCAGTCCTACAACATCAAGCCCACCACCTATCCCAGCCCACCAACCACCTTTCCAGCAGCCCTCTGAGGCACCACATGAACCCCAGTGCCTCCAGCAAGAGCATGCACCTGCCGTCGCCTGCAACCACTGCATCGGTAGCACAGCAGCACACCAAGCAGCACAAGCCACCGCAGCACAGGTTGGTGGTCATCACCCATTCCCACACCATCGACTCCCCCCCCCCCACCTATCCCAGCCCACCTACCACCTTTCCAGCAGCCCACTGAGGCACCACATGAACCCCAGTGCCTCCAGCAAGAGCATGCACCTGTCGTCGCCTGCCACCACTGCATCGGTAGCACAGCAGCACACCAAGCAGCACACTCCACCTCAGCACAGGTTGGTGGTCATCACCCATTCCCACACCATCGACTCCCCCCCCCACCACCAACTACCAACCACATATCCTCATCCCCAGCCTACCCACCTCATCTCCAGCAGCCCACTGAGGCACCACACGAGGCACACTGCATCGCTTTCACAGCAGCTACACAAAGTCCTACAACCTCAACCCAACCACCAACCACCTATCCTCATCCCCAGCCCACCCACCTCCTTTCCAGCAGTCCACTGAGGTACCACATGAGCCCCAGTGCCTCCAGCAACAGCAGGCACTTGCAGTCGCATGCACAGTAGCTACACGCAGTCCTACAACATCAAGCCCACCACCTATCCCAGCCCACCTACCACCTTTCCAGCAGCCCACTGAGGCACCACATGAACCCCAGTGCCTCCAGCAAGAGCATGCACCTGTCGTCGCCTGCCACCACTGCCTCGGTAGCACAGCAGCACACCAAGCAGCACAAGCCACCGCAGCACAGGTTGGTGGTCATCACCCATTCCCACACCATCAACTCCCCCCTCACCACCAACTACCAACCACATATCCTCTTCCCCAGCTCACCCACCTCCTTTCCAGCAGCCCACTGAGGCACCACATGAGCTTCAGTGCCTCAAGCAAGAACACGCAAAGCAGCATCCAGTCACATACCCCCCCTCCCCCCCCCTCTCAACACCAACCCACCACCATCCTGCCCACCCACCTCCTCTCCAGCAGCCCACTGAGGCACCACATGAGCCCCAGGGCCTCCAGCAAGAGCATGCACCTGTCATCGCCTGCCACCACTGCATCGGTAGCACAGCAGCACACCAAGCAGCACAAGCCGCCGCAGCACAGGTTAGAGCTGGCGTTGGCAGCTAGGGAGAGAGAGACGGCAAAAAGGGCCCAGGTTAGGGCCACCGCAGTGTGACGGTTCTTGGAGCCGCTTTCGTAATCATTGTCAGCCTGGAGGAGGGTTGGTTGGTTTCGTTTGGTTGGTTTGGTTGGTGGGTTGGGGTTGGGGGGTAGGGCCACTGCAGTCTGACGGTTATTGGAGCCGCTTTCAAAATCATTGTCAGCCTGGAGGAGGGTTGGTTGGTTTGGTTGGTTTGGTTTGGTCGGTTTGGTTGGTTTGGTTGGTGGGTTGGGGTTGGTGGGTAGGGCCACTGCAGTGTGACGGTTCTTGGAGCCGCCTTCGTAATCATTGTTAGCCTGGAGGAGGGTTGGTTTGGTTGGTTTGGTCGGTTTGGTTGGTTTGGTTGGTTTGGTTGGTTTGGTTGGTTTGGTTGGTTTGGTTGGTTTGGTTGGTGGGTTGGGGTTGGGGGTAGGGCCACCGCAGTGTGACGGTTCTTGGAGCCGCTTTCAAAATCATTGTCAGCCTGGAGGAGGGTTGGTTGGGTTAGTTGGTTTGGTTTGGTTGGGTCGGGGTTGGGGGTAGGGCCACCGCAGTGTGACGGTTCTTGGAGCCGCTTTCACAATCATTGTCAGCCTGGAGGAGGGTTGGTTGGTTGGGCTGGTTGGGCTGGTGGGTTGGTTGGTTGTGGTGGTGTGTGACGGTTCTTGGAGCTGCTGTCAAAATCATTGTCAGCCTGGAGGATGGCTGGTTGTAGTGGTGGGTTGGTTGGGTGTGTGTGTGACGGTTCTTGGAGCCGCTGTCAAAATTGTTGTCAGCCTGGAGGATGGCTGGTTGTGGTGGTGGGTTGGTTGTGTGTGACGGTTCTTTGAGCTGCTTTCATACTCATTGTTAGCCTGGAGGGTTGGTTGGGTGTGTGTGTGACGGTTCTTGGAGCCGCTTTCAAAATCATTGTCAGCCCTGGAGGAGGGTCGCTTTCAAATCATTGTCAGCCTGGAGGAGGGTGGTTGGGGTGGTGGGTGGGTTGGTTGGGGGTGGTGGGTTGTTTGGTTGTTTGGTTGGGGTGTTGGGATGTTGGTTGGGGTGTTGGGTTGGGGTTGGGATTGGGATTGATTGGGGTTATGAGTTGGTTGGTTGGAGGGTGTTGGGGTGTTGTTGGTTGGTTGGGGTGGTTGGGGTGCGTTGCTTGGTTGGTTGGTTGGTTTGGCTTGGTTTGGTTTTGGGGGGGGGGGGGATTACAGGCCATGTAATCCTCATGGAGGTGGTGGGCGGAGGACAAAAGATGATATGGTTTGGTTAGATTTATATAGCTTTGATTTCTGTAGATTTTGTTCATCATAAAACCTGCAGTCGTACCCTCTTCCCCCCCTAACCTCCTTATCCACCGCCCACACATTACCATCCACACACTAATACTTCTAATACTTTTAAGTTCCGACGACTGAGAAGATGGTGGTGGAGATGGGGACTACCAGGCAAGCCATCACCATAACCACGTGCCTTAATACACCACCACACACACACTCAAACACACACATGAACACCACCACACTACCACACACACACATGAACACCACCATGCTACCGCCACAAACACACACCAACACGAACATAAACACCACCACACACAGATCCAGATCTCACCTTGACTGAGAAGACGGAGGTGAAGATGGCAACACCCAGGCAAGCCACCACCATGACCGCGTGCCTTACTCCTCACACCACCACACACATGAACACCACCACACGCACACATGAATAAAATCACACACAGATCCAGATCTCACCTAGACTGAGAAGATGGTGGTGAAGATGGCAACACCCAGGCAAGCCACCACCATGACTGCGTGCCTTACTCCTCACACCACCACACACACCGCCACACACACAAACACCACCACACGCACACATGAATAACATCACACACAGATCCAGATCTCACCTTGACTGAGAAGATGGTGGTGAAGATGGAAACACCCAGGTAAGCCACCACCATGACCGCGTGCCTTACTCCTCACACCAGCACACACACCGCCACACACATGAACACCACCACACGCACGCATGAATAACATCACACACACAGATCCAGATCTCACCTTGACTGAGAAGATGGTGGTGAAGATAGCAACACCCAGGCAAGCCACCACCATGACTGCGTGCCTTAATCCTCACACCACCACACACACAAACACACACACAAACACCACCACACGCACACATGAATAACATCACACACAGATCCAGATCTCACCTTGACTGAGAAGATGGTGGTGAAGATGGCAACACCCAGGCAAGCCACCACCATGAATGCGTGACATAGGAACTCAACAAACAGCTGGCCCCCTCCACAGAATAGTACGCTCAGACCCTGTGCATTATTATTTTAGTGGTGGTGGTGGTGGTGGTCATTCGGTGGTGGTGGTGATCATTCAGTGGTCGTGGTGGTGGTCATTTTGGTTGTGGTGGTGGTCTCCACAGAAGAGTACGCTCAGGCCCTGTGCATCATCATTTTGGTGGTGGTGGTGGTGGTGGTGGCTATTCGGTGGTGGTGTGATCATTCAGTGGTCGTGGTGCGTGGTCATTTTGTTGTGGTGGTGGTGGTGGTGGTCTCCACAGAAGAGTACGCTCAGGCCCTATGCAACATCATTTTGGTGGTGGTGGTGGTGATCATTCAGTGGTCGTGGTTGTGGTCATTTTGGTTGTGGTGATGGTGGTGGTCTCCTCAAAAGAGTACGCTCAGGCCCTGTGCATCATCATTTTGGTGGTGGTGGTGGTTGTGGTGGTCATACGGTGGTGGTGGTGGTGGTGGTGGTCTGACCTACTCCACAGAAGAGTAGGTCCAGGCCCTGTGCATCATCATCATTTTGGTGGTGGTGTGTGGTGGTCATTCGGTGGTGGTGGTGGTGGTGGTGGTGGTCATTCGGGTCGTGGTGCGTGGTGTGGAGGTCATTTTTGGTGGTGGAGGTGGTGGTCATTTGGTGGTGGTGGTGGTCTGACCTCATCCACATAACAGGACGCTCAGGCCCTATTCATGATAGGTTTTGGTGGTGTTGGCATGGGAGAGAGTTGTTTTTATTTTAGCTTGAGTGTAATTATTGGTGATGACAACCTGTTAATAATCAGTTATGGTGGTGGTAGTATAGGTGGTGTGGTTTTTATTCTTGTTTGGCTGTAATTATTGTTGATGATGACAATTACACTCACCCTGGCATTGCACAGCTGGCCTGATCCGGGTTTTATTCAAACCTGAAAGTGGGTTTTTTCTAGCTTCATGGTTTTAGGCCTCCTCCTGGGACAGCGTTACAGCTTTAAGGGCCATATAGGAGTTTTGTTAATTTGCGGCAATTTGGGCCAAAACGGGTTCAAAAGTAGCAAGCAGCAGAAAATCAAATCCCTGTCATGATCCCCTCCCCACCCATGATGTTGGCTGTGAGTCTAGTTCACCTCTTCTCCACACCGATAGAATCTGATTTGCGCAGCTGGCATGATCCCCTCCCCACACTTGATGCTGGCTGTACTTCTAGTTCACCTCCTCTACACGCCGATCGGATCGGATTTGCGCACCAGATATGATCCCCTCCCCACACTTGATGCTGGCTGTACTTCTAGTTGGCCTCTTCTCCACGCCGATCGGCGTGAAAAAGAGACAGGCTAGAAGTACAGCCAACATCATGGGTGGGGAGGGGATCATGTGCACGTCCGTGCAGTCGTCAGTCGAAGTACAGCCAACAGCAGGGGTGGGGAGGGGATCATGTGCGCGTCAGCTAGTCGTGGGTCAGTATCTCCTGTCAACCTTATGCACGTCTCCTATTTTGTAGGAGTGGCATCACCATTCAAAGGGTGAAGTCGTCTGGCTGAGGTTGCAATGCGAGCCACTCGTTTGTCACCGTCCCTACTATGTAGCAAGATATCATTGAGATATATCTTGATAAAGGTTAATCTTATATCTGGTTTCTTAGTCCATCAGCAGAATGTTAGTTGTCTATCGCAACCGTTCGGAGGGTTCAGTCGTTTGGCTGAGGTTGGTAGGCGAGCCACCCGCTTGTCACCGTCCCTACTGTATAGCAAAATATCTTTGATATATCTTGATTAGGGTTTATCTTACATCTGGTGTCTTAGTCAGTCAGCAGAGTGTTAGTTTTCTATCGCAGCCATCTCAGGGTGAAGTCGTTTGGCTGAGGTTGCAATGCGAGCCACCCATTTGTCACTGTCCTTGCAATTTGCAGCGACAAGTCGTACGTGTCCCTCGTTTTCGCTATGAGTGGATCGCGTGGCAAAAACCTCAACGAAATGACTTAACCCTGAGATGGCTGCGATAGAAAACTAACTTTCTGCTGACTGACTAAGAAACCAGATATAAGATTGCCCCAATCAAGATATGTCTCAGCGATATCTCGCTATACAGCAGGGACAGTGACAAACGGGTGATTCGCATACCAACCTCAGCCAAACGACGTAACCCTTAGATGGCTGTGATAGAGAACTGACATTCTGCTGACTGACTAATGAACCACATGTAAGATTTCCCTAGTAAGATATTGCAGTGTGTATTGAAACGGTCGCAGGATAACAAGCTGCTCTTGAAACGCGATAAAGCTCTTTTTTTTACTGTTTGACCCACTGAAATCCAGAAATCAGTAAGCGACCGCTTCTGCCGTTAAAAAATGTATTTTTTGGAGGGCACTTATGACTTAAGTAGGCAATATGAAAGACGCTCTATAAACTAGCGAGAAATCTAGTGACAAGTCCTATGCAGCGTCGCAAGCGACACAGGAAAATGGTAGAGTGTTTGGCAACGGAACGAAAGGTGGCATCAGTCTTAATAATGGAGCTCGCCAAAGTCAGTTAGTTATGAGACAGTTGGCTGACGTGGCTTCAATTTTTTTGGTCAGTCGGACGGACAACGGGGTAACTCTGGGGGCTCCCACCCCCCAGAAGGGGGAGCTCCGCCAAAAATGCATATGCTTATGCGAGATTGCACACAAGTAAAGCAATTAAAGGAGTGAAGTTTGTTGGAAACGTCCTTTCGGTCGGGAAAAGCTTTTTCCCTTGACTTCTTTAGTGTGTGTGTGTGAGAGTGTATATGTGTGTGTTTTTGTGTGTGTGAGAGAGAGAGAGCGTATGCGTCTCTATTTGTGTGTATTTGTGTATGTGCCCCTCTCACCTGTGCTACTGGATACCCACAGCCAGGGCATAACGGTAGCGACTGTTTTGGTTGTTGTTGCTTCTGAAACATGCATTCTAGCGAGCAAGATATTGTGCTTGATTGTGTGTGTATTAGTACATGAGAGTATTTTTTTGTGTACGTGCCCCTTTTGCCTGAGCTACTGTGATACCCACAACCAGAGGCATGGCAGCGACTTTTGTTTTTGTGTTGGTGCATTCTGATACATGCATTTAAGAGCAAGATATTGTGCGTGATTTGTGTGCATATTTGTACAAAGAGTGTTGTTTGTGTACGTGCCCCTTTCACCTTAGCTATTGTGATATACCCACAGCCAGGAAGCGTGGTAGGACTATTTTTGGTTGTTGATGCTTCTGATATTTGCTTTTTTAGCGCAGCAAGGTATTTGCGCGTGATAGTGAGTGTGGTATTTGTGCCATCGTGTGTTGTTTGCTTGTGGTGTACGTTGTGTGTGTGCATATGTGTGTGTGCGTTTATGTGTGTGTATGTGTGTCCATGTGTGTATATGTGTGTGCATGTGTGTGTCTGCCCCTCTCACCTGTGCTATTGTGATACCCACAGCTAGGAGCATGACAGCAACTGCGATATTCTTTTTGTTACATCTGTATGTGTGTGTATGTGTACATGTGTGTGTACATGCGTGTGTGTGCCCCCGTCACCTGTGCTATTGTGATACCCACAGCCAGGAGCATGGCAGCAACTGCGACATTGTTTTTGTTACACCTGTATGTGTGTGTGCATGTGTGTGTATGTATGTGCACATGTGTGTGTGTGCCCCTCTCACCTGTGCTATTGTGATACCCACAGCTAGGAGCATGGCAGCAACAGCGAGATCCTGTACAGCTGGGCACACATAAGAGCCCATGCCCTCATGCCCAAAGAGACACTCCCCATGGTGGGTCTGAAGCTTGTGGTTGGACACGGCCAGCAGAACGGCGCCTAGTACAATCTGCAGGTCAAGAGGAGAGGGGGTTGGGTTGGGGTTGGTTGGGGGGGGTGGGGGGGGTGGTGGGTGGGGATGCAGGAGCAGGGGTAGGGGTAGGGGCACTACCCATGGAGGGTCTGAAGCTTGTGGTTGACAAGGCCAGCAGAACGGCGCGCCCAGTACAAGCTGCAGTTCAAAGGGGGGGTTGGGGGGGGTGGGGGGGGGGGGTGAGGGGATGCAGGTGGCAGGGGGAAGAGCAGGGGAGGGGCAGAGGCAACAAGCCTGCGTGGGGTATGTAGCTTGTGGTTGGACAAGGCCAGCAGAACAGCGTCCTAGTACATGCTGCAGCGTCAAGAGGGGTGGTCGGTGGGGTGGGGGCGATGAGGAGAGATGCAGGTCAAGAGGGGGTGTGGTGTTGTGTGAATGGGATGCAGGGCAGGGGAAGGCAGGGGCCAGGGAGAGGGGGCAGATGCAACTACTCATGGGGTCTGAAACTTGTAATTGGACAAGGGCCAGCAGAACGGCCGCCCAGTACAAGCTGCAGGTCAATAGGGAGGGGGGGGGGGGGAGGGGGGCGGGGGTCGTAGAGGGGAATGCAGGTACAATGGGAAGGGCATGTGCCAGGGGGCAGGAAGCAGAGGCATGCAAGGCAGGGAGAGTGGGTATTAGTGTAGTGAGAGTGAGAGTTTGGTCCGGGGAGTAGCTTGGGGTTGGGTCTGGGCTGATTGGCTAATATCTCTGTACATGTGTGGAATATGACTGTTGAGTGCTGCATATGGGCCTATGAGTGTGTGCGTGTGCTATGTGTGTGCTTGCATATTCAAACATGCACACAAATGCACAAAGCACAAGCACACACTCATACGCAACTGAGGATAGAGATGATCACCCTTGGCCCACAAAGTTTCAGCCCCTCCCCCTACCTCCCCCAACCACAACCAAGCAAGCCCCCTGAATGTGTGTTTTGCCTTCAACAACTCCCCTCTCCCTCATCATGGCACTAACTCCCCCCCACCCCACCCCACCCCCACATACATACATACCACACAAATACTCCCCTCCCATGCCAGCCCCCACCCCTCCCAACCTTACCCAAACCTAGACTCCTTCACCCCACGCCAACCTCCGCCTACCTGGGTGCAGCCAGCGAACCACCGAGAAAACACGTGGCCCACAACTCCTGCCGCAACACATTATCGCGCCTCGGACTTAGAGCCACGCCTGGAAACGGCAGTTACGACTGAAACGGCGACTTCGAGAGAGCGGATGGGAAGGCTGGAAGGCGATGGCGATGGCAATGCAGGGGGGCAGTTTCTAGTAAGCAGCGCTTGACGCCTGGGCAGCAATGGGGCGGAATCTTGAAACCATGGGAGCGAGGAGAAGAGGTTAGGACATAGGAGATATTGACCTTTGAATCCGCCAAAGCATCTTTGACGCGGCATTGGGGAGAGAGTATCTTCTAGAGCAATCCAAGACTTACTTGTCGGCAGAGATGCGCTGGCAGCGCGAGTGATCATACAAGCAGTTCTGGTCGCGGAAAAGAGAGCGAGGGCTTGGGGGGAGAGGTGGGGAAAATGAAAAGTCCGAGCAATTGCAGGGCGATGAATGGGAGGTATAGCACGGGCACATGTGTCGCTGCAGCAGGGCTGCAGTAACGGCGGTCAGGGTGCGTACGTGTCAATCTGCGGTGTACAGTCGCGACTGCAGTCGATGCGCTGTCCAGAGTAGCTAGCTGACGTCCATAACACGTGACGCCTACGCGTCAGCTACTAGCTATAAGTGCTTTACCAGCTGCTGCTAGGACCACGTGCTATTTGATGTTCGCCTAGCTCCTCTAGCTCTGTCATGCATGTCATGCATCCATGTCTTACCACATCCTCACATAGTAGCTAAGTTTGTAGGTAGCTGATCTTGCTGACGCAACATATTGGAGGCAAGCTGTTACGGCCAGGGGTCACGGCCACGATCCCAGCCCCTCCCAGCTGGGCTATCAACTTCTGTCGTTTCTTCCACTTGACTTGACGCATAAGAGCAGATTTCGTCCCCCTTTCATTGCCTCGTCTCTCCTCTCCATCACATTACGCTATTTTAAATCAACGGCGCCTTTGCTCCGACCTGCTACTCACCCCTCCCATCGAACCACCACTGTTGCGCAAAAATTAGGCTGTTCCGAGTTGTCTCAAACGCATCACGAACACTAAATCGCTGTGCATTCACTCCATCGCATCTGTTTCTTCTCTACTTTGCGATCTTCCCCCTAAGCCCCCAGTACCAGCTCCATTCGGTTAAGGTCGTTGTAGGAGTGAAACCCCACAGCATCTACCATGTCCAGGCTCGTTAGCTTGTTTATGCAACAGCAGTCATGGTCTACCACCCTAGGAATTTCTGTAAGAGGGTAAGTTGGCTCCATTTATAATCAATGTACATCCCTGCCATCCTGGGTGTACTTGCACGCATGCATGTGTGTGTGAGGCTGGGAATGCTTGCGCACCCTTGTGTGTGAGCGCACTGCACCTGTGCATGAGCGTGTGTGTGCATGCCGATGTGCATGTGCATGTGCATATTTTTGCATGTGTGTGTGCATGTGTGCCTGGGTTCATGATGACCTGCATGTGTGTGTGAATATTTGTGCATGTGTGTGTGCATGTTTGCCTGGGTGCATGATGACCTGCATGTGTGTGTGCATATTTATGCATGTGTGTGTGTGTGCATGTGTGCCTGGGTGCATGATGACCTGCATGTGTGTGTGCATATTTTTGCATGGGTGTGGTGCTTCTGCGTGCATGCATTTGCAAGTGTGCATATGTGTGGTGCACGCCGTACATGCATATGAATGTGTGTGCATGTGTGCCTGGGTGTATGCTAATTGCAAGTGCGTGTGCGATGTATGTTTGGCATTGTGGGTGTGGTGCATGCGTACAAATTTGCATTGCATGTGGGACTGTGTGTAGGGAGTCACGTGTGCCTGGGTGCATGCTGATCTGCATGTGTTTGTGCATGTTGTTGCATGTGTGTGGTGCATGCGCACATGCATGTGTGTGTGCACGTGTGCCTGGGTGCATGCTGACCTGCATGGTGTGTTGCATATTTTGCATGTGCCTGGGTGCATGGGTACATGCAATACGGAGTGTGTGTGCACGTGTGCCTAGGCGCATACTGCTCTGCATGTACGTGTGCATATTTTTGCATGTGTGTGGAGCATGCGTACATGCATGTGTGTGTGTGTGTGTTTTGTGTGTGTGCACTTGTGCCTGGGTGTATGCTGACCTGCATGTGTGTGCATATTTTTTGCATGTGTGTGGTGCATGCGTACATGCTTGTGTGTGTGCACGCCAGCCTGGGTGCATGCTGACCTGCATGTGCGTGTGCATATGTTTGCATGTGCCTGGGTGCATGCGTACATGCATGTGTGTGTGCATATTTGTGCAGTGCCGTGGTGCATGTGTACATGCATCGTTTGTGTGTGTGCACACCTGGGTGCATGCTGACCTGCATCCCCATGTGCGTGTGCATATGTGTGGTGCATGCGTGCGTGCATGTGTTTGTGTGTGTGTGCACGTATGCCTGGGTGCATGCTGACGTAAATGTGCTTGTTCATATTTGTGCATGTGTGTGGTGCATGCGTACATGCATGCATGTGTTTGGTGTGTGGCACGTGTGCCTAGGTGCATTGCTGAAACTGCTTGTTTCGTGTGCATATATTTGCATGTGTGTGGTGCTTGCGTACATGCATGTGTGTGTGTGTGTGTGTGTGCACGTGTGCCTGAGTGCATGCTGATCTGCATGTGGCTGCATGTTGTTGTGTGTGTGGTGCATGCGTACATGCATGTGTGTGTGCATGTGTGCCTGTCGTACATGCTGACCTGCATTGTGTGTGTGCATATTTTGCATGTGTGTGTGCATGCGTACATGCATGTGTGTCTGTGCCTGTTTGTATGCCGATGCAAGTGCGTGTGCATATTTTCTTGCAGTGTGTGGTGCATGCGTGTATGCATGTTTGTGCCAATTGTGTGTCGTGTGCTGCGCACATGTGCCTGGGTGCATGCTGATCTGGACACGTGTTTTTGCACGTATGTGCACGCATGTGCTGCGTTTGTGAATGTGTATTTGCGTCTGTGTGCGTGTGATGTCCCAGTTGTTGACCTGGAAGATGAGCCCTTAGGACGTCTTCCAAACCTGGATAAAACACCAGTCATTAAAGCCATCAGAATGTTCTGATTGTAAGCACTCACTGAACTGATCCCTGAGGTATTATGCGACAGGTTAATGCGATAATAATCACACTTAATTATCATCCCATGTGGGATGATGATTTAATTGGAATTGTATAATTAAATTGTCTATGTAGCACGGATGTAGGGCCCCCGTCAGTAGAACAATTGTTTGGGGTTCAGTTCATCAATGCTTTTTCTTTTTAGCCCTTCCTGTCACGGCTCTGCAAGTCCCTTTAGCCTGTTTGGCCTACCCCTGGACTGTAACACACATGCACATATGCAGGTATGCTGGAGGAGGGTACGCAAACATTGCAGAACATGAGAAAGGGAAGACCAAGATCTCAGGGTGAGTTGGGAAGGGGGCGGGGGGGGTAGGTCTGGGTTTATTGGATTGGATTGCCAAATGGCTTTTGAGCAAACTCTATGGAGGCGGTTATGCAAACATCGTGGAACATGAGAAAGGGAAGACCAAGAACTCGGGGTGAGTTGGTCTGGGGATGGGTTCGTCTGGATTGATTGGATTTGATTGGATTCCTACATGGCTTTTGAGCAAACTCTTCATGGTAGGCGGACGGGCACATAACATATCTGAGCATGAGAAAGGAAGACCAGATCTCAGGGTGAGTTGGGTGTGGTGGGGGTGTGGGGGGTGGGGGGCTCCCGCCTCCAGAAGGGGGGCTCCGTCCCCAAAACATGAGGCGCGGGAATCCCGGGATGTGGAAGGGTTGGATCAGTTTACCGACCCCCAATGAAGGATCTGATTTCTAATCTGCTTTTTGAACCTTGGTACAACACGGTTACTACTAGCAGGAGGGAGGCGCCATATGCAGTTAATATATATATATATATTGTAATCAAATTATAATAATGCTGTCCATAGCAAAAGGTAACGCTGCCTGACCAGCAGCGTTTTATCGTGCAGACCATCTGATATCAATACCAATTTTATGGCGTAACTTAATTTGGTGAGAAACACTACAAGGATACCCAAATGAGTCAATTCCTAGGCAGCGTCCCAGCGAAGCGGAAAAATGGCGGAGAGTGTTGGCAACGGAATTAAGCAGGCCGAAGCCAGATAGTTACGTAGTGCGTTGGCTGACGTGTCAGGGCTTGTCAGGCACGTCGAGGGTCGCGCAAACAAAGAAAAAGAAAACAAAAATACGGACGACGGGGGTAACCTGGGGCTCACCCCCCCCCAGAAGTGGAGGGCTCCGCCAAAAAATTGAAGGGATAATCAAGTCAAACAATGTGTTTATAACAGCAAAAGCTACCCCACTACTATGAAGGGACCAGCACATATCATAGGTGATGTTGACTCCCCCTCCCCCCCCCCCAACCCCAACCCCATTAAGGTCAGGTGTTGGTGAAACAACTGGTCTAGCATGGAAATGTATAGAAAGAAAGACAGTATATTGTAGGGACGCCGGCCTATATCATATGATGTTGACTACCCCTCCTCCCCCCCAACCCAACCCAACCCAACCCGAACCCAATCCCCAACCCCAACCCAACCCCTCAAACCCCCCAACCCCCAACTCCAACCCCTTAAAGTGCCGAACGCCCAGTAAGGTCGGATGTGATGTAACACTGTCTATGGGAAATGTAATAGAAAGAAAGACAGTATATGTAGGGGACCGGCCTATCATATGATGTTAGACTACCCCTCTCCCCCCCCAACCCAACCCAACCCCAACCCGACCAACAACCCCCACCCCAACCCCCAACCCCAACCCCCCACCCCCCAACACCTCCCACTCATACCCCTTTAAGGGGCGGTGTGAACACTGGTCTAATGCATGGAAATGTTATAGAAAGAAAGACAGTATATGTAGGGACCGGCCTATCATATGATGCCTTGACTACCCCTCCCCCAACCCAACCCAACCCAACCCAACCCAACCCGACCCAACCCAACCCAACCCCAACCCCAACCCAACCCCCAACCCCCAACCCCCAACTCCAACTCCCTTAAGGGGCGGTGTGAACACTGGTCTATGCATGGAAATGTATAGAAAGAAAGACAGTATATGTAGGGACCGGCCTATCATATGATGTTGACTACTTCCTTTCCCCCAACCCAACCCCCAACCCCAACCCCCAACCCCAAACCCCTGAAGGTGCCGGGAACACTGGTCTATGTATGGAAATGAATGGAAAGAAAGACAGTATATACAGGGACCGGCATTTCATAAGATGTTGACTCCCCCTCCCCCTCTCCAATCCCCCATCCCCCTCCCCCTAACCCAAGCCAACCCCCAACCCCCCAACCCCACCCCCAACCCCCTTTTAAGTGCGGCGTGAACACTGGTCTATGTATGGAAATGAATGGAAAGAAAGACAGTATATACAGGGGACTGGGCATATCATAGATGTTGACTCCCCCTCCCCCTCTCCATCCCCCTAACCCTAACACTAACCCCCTAACCCCCAACCCTCTTAAGGTGCGGTGTGAACACTGGTCTATGTATGAAAATTTATGGAAAGAAAGACAGTTTATATAGGGACCGGCATATCATATGATGTTGACCCAAGGCAAGGATGATATCATACAAACTGCATCATACGATATTGTATATAAATGGTAACTTCAGCCTGGTCAGACTGTTGGCATCATATGATATCCTATGATGACATGATATCATATAATATTTTATTTCCGTTCCCTACAACCATGTCACCCATAGTTTTTCCTTTCGGCTACCAGCAGCAGCTTCTAAGCAGCTCCCTGCGCCTGCCACGGGTCAAAGTCCGCTACCCTAATTTGGCCACCCTTGGACTGTGACAACATACACAGGATGAATGAAACAGGATAGAACGCAGCATAAAACAGTAAATCAGGACATGGGTGTGTGCTGCAGTTCAGGGGTAGCCAAATCGGTTTGTAGGCCAAATAGGTGTGGTGTGGTGGTGTGTGTGGTGGTGGTGGTGACAGCAGTTCTGGGACAGCTTGATTGTGGCAGCTTCAAGGTGCTCTAGTCGCATTGGCTTCGCCCTGAATAGCCAGTCAGGGGAGCTGCCTAGAAGCTGCTGCGGGTTGCTGGAAAGAAAAGCTATCGTGTCACTCCACCACTGCGTTAAGCAATTATGCCCTCCCACCCTGTTCCAAGTACTTCAACGCTAGATT
This sequence comes from Microglena sp. YARC, assembly GCA_022414725.1. Taxonomy (NCBI): domain Eukaryota; kingdom Viridiplantae; phylum Chlorophyta; class Chlorophyceae; order Chlamydomonadales; family Chlamydomonadaceae; genus Microglena; species Microglena sp. YARC. The sequence continues at coordinate 10,130 of JAJSRW010000863.1, read as the reverse complement.
TGTGCTGAACAACGCTTGATGACAGCGCTCTCAATGTACGCCTGTGTTACCCCCACCACTCACTGTTACCCCTCCCACCCTGTTCCAAGTGCTTCAACGCTTGCTTTGCGCTGAGCAATGGTTGGTGACAGCGCTCTTATCATAACGTACGCCTGTGTTACCTCACCACCCTGTAGCAGGTACTGTGTTTTTCCACCACTGTGTTACTTCACCACCCTGTTGCAGTTCCGTCAATGCTAGCTTGGTACTGAACAACGCTTGATGACAGCGCTCTCATTGTACACCTGTGTTACCCCACCACCCTGTAGCAGGTACTGTGTTTTTCCACCACTGTGTTACTTCACCACCCTGTTGCAGTTCCGTCAATGCTAGATTGGTACTGAACAACGCTTGATGACAGCGCTCTCAATGTACACCTGTGTTACCCCACCACTATATTACCCTCCCACCCTGTTCCAAGTGCTTCAACGCTGGATGACAGCGCTCTCATTGTACAGCTGTGTTACCTCACCACCCTGTTGCAGGAACTTCAACGCTAGCTTTATGCAAAACAATGGTTAGTGACAGCGCTCTCAACGTACGCCTGTGTTACCCCACCACCCCGTTGCAGATCCTTCAAATCTCTTTGGTCAACAACGGCTTATAACAACCGTATGTCCGCGCAACTGCGCCGTCCCTACCCCGCCCCCCTCCTCCCCCTAGTGTGTCACCCCACCACTGTGTAAAGCAATAACACCCACCCTCGCTGTTGCAGGTACTTCAACACAGGCTTTGCGGTGAACAATGTTCAGATCCCAGGTTCTATCGTTGCTACAAGTGACATGTATCTGAACAGTGGTTTGTGACAGCACTCTTACCGTACGCCTGTGTTACCCCACCATGCTGTTGCAGGTACATTAACACGGGCTTTGCAGTGAACCATGTTCAGATCCCAGGTTCTATCGTTGCTACAAGTGACATGTATCTGAACAGTGGTTTGTGACAGCACTCTTACCGTACGCCTGTGTTACCCCACCATGCTGTTGCAGGTACATTAACACGGGCTTTGCAGTGAACCATGTTCAGATCCCAGGTTCTATCGTTGCTACAAGTGACATGTATCTGAACAGTGGTTTGTGACAGCACTCTTACCGTACGCCTGTGTTACCCCACCATGCTGTTGCAGGTACATTGACACGGGCTTTGCAGTGAACCATGTTCAGATCCCAGGTTCTATCGTTGCTACAAGTGACATGTATCTGAACAGTGGTTTGTGACAGCACTCTTACCGTACGCCTGTGTTACCCCACCACGCTGTTGCAGGTACTTCAACACAGGCTTTGCGGTGAACAATGTTCAAATCCCAGGTTCTATCGTTGCCACAAGTGACATGTACCTGATGTGGAAGCCACGGCGAATGGAGGAGGTCACTCCCGACAGCCTAGTGTTCTTAGAACTCCTTAATCCACGCCCTGAGGTAGGCACCCCCTATTTTGATATTGATATTGATGGTGGTGGTGGTGGTGGGAGAGTGGTGGTGGTGATGGTGGTGGGAGAGTGGTGTTGGTGTCGTTGTCCTGTGGAAGCCACGGCGAATGGAAGAGGTCACTCCCGACAGCCTAGTGTTCTTAGAACTCCTCAATCCACGCCCTGAGGTAGGCACTTACTCTTGTGATGGTGATGATGGTGGTGGTGATGGTGGTGGGTGCAATGTGGTGTGGTGGTTGTTCGTTGTCCTGTGGGAAGCTAGGCGAATGGAGGAGGTCACCCCCAACAGCTCAATGTTCTTAGAACTCCTCAATCCACGCCTTGAGGTAGGCACCCCCTCTTGTGATGGTGGTTGTGGTGGGGGAGTGGTGGTGGTGGTGTCGTTGTCCTGTGGAAGGGACTCCGCATGGAGGAGCTCCACTCCCAACATCCAAGCTTGTTCTTAGATCTCCTCAATCCACGCCTTTGAGGGAGGAGGGGGTGGGGGAAGGAAGGAGGGTGGTGGGGGAGGGAAGGAGGGAGGACGAAGAGGGAGAGGAGGAAAGAGGGGGAGGTTCTGTGTGTGCGATGGTGGAGGTGTGTGTGTGTGTGGGGGGGGGGTGGGGGGGGGGGGGGGGGGGGGGAGCGAGGAGAGCCGGAGAGACCAAGTAACTGCCACTTTAGTTGACCCTCTTCTTCTGCCAACCCCATCCCTCACAAAACACACCCTCTCCCCCATCATCGTAGGTGCTGGTCCTAGGCTGTGGAATGACGATGCAAAACAACAATGTTACCAACCCCACCTCTCATACACGCACCCTCTGCCCCATCATCGTGTGTGCAGGTCCTAGGCTGTGGAGCCCCCACCCCCACACACACATACACACCCTGTACCCCCCCTCGGACCGCCAACCTTCATTACAAGGACACACACAAATCCCTCTACCCCCCTCCCCCCGACCCTAATACACACCCTCTACCCATCATTGCAGGGTGCCTGGTCCTAGGCTGTGAAAGAGGGTGCCATGCCTAGCCCCCCGAAACAGTAATACCTCTTATGTCTCTCCTACCCCACCACCCCGTACTCTCTCTCTCACACACCATACACAACCTGTACGCCCCCTCACCCCGACCCTTATACACACCCTCTGCCCCAATCATCGTAGGTGCTGGTCCTGAGGCAGTGGAGAGAAGGGTGCCAAGCGTAGCCCTCCAAAACAGTGCCCCCCCCCCCCACTCCCCCCCCCCCCCCCCCCCGCCCCCTCGCACCCCCACCACACACACACACATACACAACCTCTACGCCCCTCACACCCGACCCGCATACACACCCTCTGCCCATCATCGTAGTGGTGGGTGCTGGTCCTAGGCAGTGGAGAGAAGGTGCCAACCGTAGCCTCCCCAAAACAGTAGTGCTACCCCCCCCCCCCCCGCCCCCTCTCTCTCACGCACACACATACACAACCTCTACGCGGCGCCCTCACCGCCGACCCGCATACACACCCTCTGCCCCATCATTGTAGATCCCTGGTCCTAGGCTGTTGGAAAGACGGTTTGCAACAAAGTTCCCAAATCTGTGACAGACTATTGAGGGACTCGGCGTTGTTGTGGAGGTATTGGACTCGGTGAGTCAAAGGGATGGGTTTAGATTGAAGTGCGTGGTGGTTGGGAGTATAGGGGTGTGGTGGTGGTGCAGATCAGGCTGTAGTGTGGTGGATCAGGGGTGTGTGGTAGTGATCAGGGTGTGGTGTTGGTCGGCGTAAAGACAGTCTTGTGGAGGTACTGGACTTGGGTGAGACAAAGGGATGGGGTGTTAGATTGAGTGCGTGGTGGTGGTAAGTTTAGAGGTGTGGTGGTGGTGCAGATCATGGTCCAGCTTGTGGTGCAGTAGTGATCAGGGTTATGGTGGTGAGTTTTGAGGTTGGTGGAGTAAGGGGGTGTTGTGGTGGTCCAAGATCAGGGTGTGGTGGTAGTGATCAGGGGTATGGTGGTGGGGGGTTGAAGGACATTCTTTGTGGAGGTACTGGACGGGGGTGAGTCAAAAGGGATGTGGTGTTCCATTGAGGTGCGTGGTGGTAGAGTTAGGGGTGTGGTGGTAGTGATTCTGGTGGGGTGGTCGGTGGGATGACAGGACATTCTTGTAGGAGATGCTGGACTGGGGGAGTCAAAGGATGTCGTACGTGCTTCCATTGAGGGTTGCGTGGTGGTGGAGTTAGGGGGTATGGTAATGGTGCAAATCAGGGTGTGATGGTGGTGATCAGGGTGTGTGTGTAGGGGTGAAGGACATTCTGGTGGAGGTGCTGGACTGGTAAGGTCAAAGGATGGGGTGTTGGATTGAGGTGCAGGGTGGGTGGAGTTTAGGGGGGTGTGTGGTGGTGGTGGAGATCATGGGGTGTGGTGGTGGGGGGGTGAAGGACATTCTTTGGAGTCGGGTACTGGACAGGGTGAGTCAAGAGAATGGAGTGTCGATTGATGTGTGTGTATTTGGTGGAGTTAGGGGTATGGTATATGCGTGCAAATCAGGGTGTGGTGGTGGTGGTGGTGGTGGGGGGAGGGGGGGGGGGGGTGAAGGACATTCTTATTGCTTGAGGTGCTGGTCTGGGTGAATCAAAGGGATGGGTGTTGGATTGAGGTGCGTGGTGGTTCAGTTAGAGGTGTGGTGGTGTGTGAAGACAAGGGCCAGGTAGAAGAGGTGCTGGTGGATATGCTATGTCACATGATGTCATACGGGGGCTTTCTTTGTGTGTGTATGTCATACGGTATGTCATGGTTTGGTGTTGTCGGAGTCAATGGAGTTACATGGTATGTATGTTGTTAGATTGATTATATGTATTTTATTGTTTTTTGTCTGCTATGTTTATCTGTTTAACATGTTTTAGTTTCAGTTTATGTTCAGTGTTTAAATTAAAAATTATTTAACTTTGTTTTTAGTAATTTTGCCTGGGTCGGTCTATTTTTTAATACAGCTTACATATTACATTTATAATATAAAGCTATTTTGGGGGCTCTTTGCTTTTTTCTGTCCATTTCAAAAAAGTTTTTTTTTTATATTTATAACTTGTTCATAATCATGATTTAATTTTTTGTTTCCTTTTGCTTTGTTTGGCTATTTTGTCCCTCAAGAAATCCTCCACCTGGAACCACTGGCCCGAGCCTAATCCATTAACTACCTATCACGTCTCTTATATTAGCACCCCATCCCTTGAGTCACCCAGTCCAGCATACCTCTTCTACCTGCCCTTGTCCTTTCACCACCACCAGATCCTCTAACTGAACCACACGCACCGTCAATCCAACACCTAGAAAAAGACCTTTGATTTCACCCAGTCAGCACCTCAACAAGAATGTCGCTTCACCGCCCAAGGCTCCCCACCTCCCCCCACCACCACCACCACTCCGCACGCACACACCTGATTGTGCCACCATTACCATACCCCTAACTCAACCAAAACACACCTCAATGCCGACTCCCATTCCTTTTGACTCACCTGTCCAGTACCTCCAAAAGAATGTCCTTCACCCCCCCACCACCACACTGATCTCCACCAGCCACTACACCCAACTCCAACCACCGCTGCAGCTCAATGGCCAACACCCATCCCTTTGAACTTACCCAGTCCAGCACCTCGCACCAGAATGTCCTTCAACCCTACACACACACCCTGATGCACCACCTATCACACCTGGATTTGCACCATTACCATAACCCCTAACTCTCACACCACGCACTCAATGGAACACCACATCCTTTGACTCCCCCAGTTCGGCAGCATCTCCAACAAGAAGTGTCCTTCATCCCAGCACGAACACCGCACCAGAATGCACTACCACCACACCCCTAACTCTACTACCGGCACGCACCTCAGATGGAATACACCAGCAGTCAACCGTTTGACTCGCCCAGTCAAGTACCTCACAAGAATAGAATTGTCCTTAACCCCCCACCACCATACCTGATCACTACCACCCACAACGCCCTGCTCTGGACGCACACAACACCTTTACTCCACCACACTCTTAACTCATACCAACATAACCTGAATCACTACCACACACCCTGATTCTGGGCAACACACCACACCTCTAATCTACCACCACCACGCACCTCAAATCTAACACCCCATCCTTTGTTCTCACCCAGGTCACAGTACCATCCACAAGACTGGTCCTTTACCCGACCAACACACACATGAATCACTACCACCACACCTGATCACCACACTACAGCCTGATCTGCACCAGCCACACACCCTTACTCCACCACCAACGCACTTCATCTAACACCCCATCCTTTGACTCACCGAGTCAATACATCCACAACAACGGCGAGTCCTTCAAGTAGTCTGTCAACAGATTTGGAACTTTTGGCACCGTCTTTCATAGCCTAGGACCAGGATCTACAATGATGGCAGAGGTTGTATGCGGGTCGGGGTGAGGGGCTAGAGGTTTGTGTATGTGTTGCGTGAGAGAGGGGGGGGGGGGGGGGTAGCACCTGTTTGAGAGGGGGCTTACAGGTTGCAATTCTCTCATGCCTAGGACAAGCAACCTACGATGATGGGGCAGAGGGTGTGTAATGCGGGTCGGGGTGAGGGGGCGTAGAGCGTTGTGTAATGTGTGTGTGTGGTGGGGGTGCGAGGGGGGGGGGGGGGGGGGGGGGCACTGTTTTGGGGGTACGCTTGCAACCTTCTCTTCCAACGCCAGGACCAGCACTACGATGATGGGCCAGAGCGGTGTGTATAAGGCGTCGGGTGAGGGGCGTAGCAGAGTTTAGGAGTCGAGAGGTTATAGGTCTGTCGTATGGTGAGAGAGCCGAGTAGTAGAGAGGCTGGTGGTGGGGGTGGAGAGATAAAAGGGTATTGACTGTTTCGGGGGGCTAGGCATGGCCCCTCTTTCAGCTAGCCTAGGACCGAGCACCTGCAATGATAATGGGGTAAGAGGTGTGTATGAGGTCGGGGGAGGGGGGGTAGAGGGTTTGTGTGTGTATGAAGGTTGGCGGGAGGGGGGGTCACAGGTGTTATGTTGTGGTGTGGGGGGTGGGGGGTCCAACAGCTAAGGACCTGCACACAGATGAGGGGGCAGAGGGTGCGTGCTATGAGAGGTGGGGTTTGGTAAATTGTTGTTTTGCATTCTGGGTCATTCCACAGCCAGCACCCAGCAACCTACGATGATGGGGAGAGGGTGTGTTTGTGAGGGATGGGTTGCAGCAGAAGGAGGGTCAATAAAAGTGGCGTTTACTTGGTCTCTCCGCTCCTCCTCCTCCCCACCCCCCCACACCCCCACACACACACACACCTCCACATCAGACCACACACCCTCCCCCTCTTTTCTCCTCTCCCTCCCTTGTCTCTCCCTCCTGTCGCCTCACCCCACCACCTCCTTCCCTTCCCACCCCCCTCTCAAGGCGTGGATTGAGGAGATCTAAGAAAACTTGGATGTTGGGAGTGAGCTCCTCCATGCGGAGTCCTTCCACAGGACAACGACCACCACCACCACCACTCCCACCCCAACCACCAATCCAACAAAGAGGGGGGGTGCCTACTTCAAGGCGTGGATGAGGATTTCTAAGAACATTGAGCTGTTGGGGGGTGACCTGCTCCATTCGCTTCTAGTTCCAACGAGGACACGACCCACCACACCACATTGGCCACCACGCACCCATCACCAACACCATCATCAACATCCAAGATAAAGTGCTACCTCAGGGGCGTGAGATTCGAGGAGTTCTAAGAACACTAGCCTGTGGGATGACCTCTTCCATTGCGCCCGTGGCTTCCACAGGAATCAACGACACCAACACCACTCTCCACACCATCACCACCACACTCTCCCACACGCACCACCACATCAATATCAATATACAAAATAGGGGGTGCCTTACCTCAGGCGTGGATTAAGGAGTTCTAAGAACACTAGGCTGTCGGGAGTGACCTCCTCCATTCGCCGTGCTTCCACATTCAGGTACAGTGTCACATTGTGGCAACGATAGAACCTGGTTTGAACATTGTTCACTCGCAAAGCCTGTGTTGAAGTACATGCAACAGCGGGTGGGTGGGGTAAACACAGGCGTACGGTAAAGAGTGCTGTCACAACCACTGTTTCAGAGTACATGTCACTTGTGCAACGATAGTAACCTGGGATCTGAACATGGTTACTGCAAATACCCGGTTCATGTACCTGCAACAGCATGGTGGGGGTAAACAGGGCGTACGGTAAGAGTGATGTCACAAACCACTGTTCAGATACATGTCACTTGTAGCAACGATAGACCTGGATCTGAACCATGGTTCACCTGCAAAGCCCGTGTTAATGTACCTGCAACAGCATGGTGGGGTAACACGCAGGCGTACGGTAAGCGAAGTGCTCACAACCATGTTTCAGATACATGTCACTTGTAGCAACCGATAGAACCTGGGACTCTGAAGCAATGGTTCACTGCAAAGCCCGTGTTAATGTGACTGCAACAGCATGGTGGGGGTAACACAGGGCGTAGGTAAAGAGTGGCTGTCACAACCATCTGTTCAGATACATGTCACTTGTAGGCACCGATAGAACCGGGGATCTGAACATTTGGTTTCACCGCAAGCCTGTGTTAGAAGGTACTGACAACAGCGAGGGTGGGTGGTTATTGCTTTACAACGTGGTGGGGTGGACCACTAGGGGAGGAGGGGCGGGGTAGGGACGGCGCCGTTGCGCGGACATACGGTTTGTTATAAGCCGTTGTTGACCAAAAGGATTTGAAGGATCTGCAACGGGTGGTGGGTACCCAGGCGTACGTTGAGGAGCGCTGTCACTAAGCATTGTTTTGCATAAAGCTAGCGTTGAAGTTCCTGCAACAGGGGTGGTGAGGTACACACAGTGTACATGAGAAGGCTGTCATCCAGCGGTTGAAGCACTTGGAACAGGGGTGGGAGGGTAATTTAAGTGTGGGTAACACAGGTGTAACATTGAGAGCGCTGTCATCAAGCGTGTTCAGTAACAATTAGCATTGCAGGAAACTGCACACAGGGTGGGTGAATACACAGTGGTGGAAAAAACACAGTACTGCTACAGGGTTGGGGGGGGTAACACAGGTGTAAATGAGAGCGTGTCCATCAAAGCGTTGTTCAGTACCAAGCTAGCAATTGACCGGAACTGCAAAACAGGGTGGTGAGTAACCGCACAGTGGTGGAATAAACACAGTACCTGCTACAGGGTGGTCGAGGTTAAACAAGGCGTAGCGTTACTGATGAGAGCGACTGGTCACCAACCATTGCTCAGCCGCAAAAGCAAAGCGTCGAAGCGTGATTTTAAAGAGCTTGGGAACAGGGTGGGGAGGGTAACATAGTTGGTGGGGTAACACAGGCGTAACATTGAGAGCGCTGGTCCAATCAGCGTGTTCAGCACAAATCTAGCGGTTGAAGTACTTGGAACAGGGTGGAGGCATAAATGCTTAACGGCAGTGGTCGAGTGACACGAAGCTTTTCTTTCCAGCAACCCGCAGCAGCTTCTAGGCAAGCTCCCCTGCTGGCTATTCAATGGGAAGCCAATGCGACCTAGAGCACCTGAGCTGCCACAATAGCTGTAGCAGACTAGCTGTCACCACCACCACAAACACATCACCACCGACACCACACCTATTTGGCTACAAACCGATTTGGCTACCCTTGAACTGCAGCACACACCCATGTCCTGATTTACGTTTTATGCTGCCGTTTCTATCCTGTTCACTTCATCCTGTGTACTGTTGTCACAGTCCAAGGGTGGACCAAACTTAGGGTAGCGGACTTTGACCCGCTGGCAGGCGCAGGGAGCTGCCTTAGAAGCTGCTGCTGGTTAGCCGGAAAGGAAAAACTATGGGTGACATGGGTTGTAGGGAACGAAAATAAAATATATATAGATATCAATGTTCATCATAGGATAATTCATATGAGCAACAGTCTGACCAGGCTGAAGTTACCATTTATATACAAATCGTATGAATGCAGTTTGTATGATATCCATCCTTGCTTGGTCAACATCATATGATATTGCCGGTCCCTATATAAACTGTCCTTTCTTTCATAAATTTTAATACATAAAGACCAGTGTTCACACCGCACCTTAAGAGGGGTTGGGGGTTAGGGGGGGTTTTAGTGTTAGGGTTTAGGGGTTTCATTATGGGGAGGGGGGAGGGGAGTCAACATCTTATTGATAATGCCAGTCCCTGGTATATACTGCTTCTTTCCATTCATTTCCATACATATGACCAGTTGTTCACGCCGCATTTAAAAGGGGGTTGGGGGTGGGGTTGGGGGTTGGGGTTGGCTGGGTTAGGGGGAGGGGGATGGGGATGGGAGAGGGGGAGGGGGAGTCAACAATCTTTATGAATGCCGGTCCCTGTATAATACGATCTTTCTTTCATTCATTTCCAATACATAGGACCAGTGTCCCCGCACCCTTCAGGGGTTGGGGGTTGGGGGTTGGGGGTTGGGGGTTGGGTTGGGGGGAAAGCGAGTAGTCACATCAAATGATAGGCCGGTCCCTACATATACTAGTCTTTTCTTTCTATTACATTCCAATGCATAGACCAGTGTTCACACCGCCCCTTAAAGGGAGTTGGAGTTGGGGTTGGGGGTTGGGGTTCGGGTTGGGTTGGGGTTTCGGGTTGGGTTTGGGTCGGGTTGGATCGGGTTGGTTGGGTTGGGTTGGGGGAGGGGTAGTCAACA
>JAJSRW010000862.1:0-50176 GCA_022414725.1 Microglena sp. YARC | reverse complement strand
AATAGTGAAATAGTGATTCAACATGGCTCGTGGTGACAGGAGTGAATAGTGATTCAACAGGCTCGTGTGAACAGAGTGAATAGTGGATCCACAGGGCTCGTGTGACAGGTTGAAATATGTGGAGTGTCAACATGGCTCGTGTGACAGAGTGAAAATGTGGATTCAACATGGCTCGTGGGACAGAAGTGAAGATAGTGATTCACTAAGGCTCGTGGTGACAGAGGTGAAATAGGAGTGATTCAACATAGGCTCGTGGTGACAGAGTGAAATAGTGAGTTCAACATGGCTCGCTGGTCGACAGAGTGAGAATCGTGATGTCAAAATGCTCGTGGTGACAGAGTGGAAATTAGTGATGTCAACATGGCTCGTGGTGACAGAGTGGAAGATGATCCAGACCCATGGCTCGGTGGTGGCATAGTGAAATAGGTGATTCAAATGGGCTCGTGGTGACAGAGTGACGATAATAGTGATTCAACATGGCTCGTGGTGACAAGGAGAGTGAAATAAGTGATTCAACATGGCTCGTGGTGACAGGAGTTGAAATAGTGATTCAAGCATGGCTCGCGTGACAGAGTGAAATAGTGATTCAACATGGCTTCTGGTGACAGAGTGAAATAGTGATAAAACGACTGGCCTCGTGGTTGACAGAGTGAAATAGTGATGCAACATGGCTCGTGGTGCTATGAGTGAAATAAGTGATTCACCAATGGCATCGGGGTGGACAAGGCTGAATAGTGGGATTCAAATGGCTGCGGGTGACAGAGTGGAAGAGTTGATCCAGACATGGCTCGGGGTGACATAAGTGAGATAAGTGATTCAAGCATGGCTCGTGGATGACAGGAGTGAAATAGTGATTCAACATGGCTCGTGGTGAAGGTGCAATTGTGATTCAACATGGCTCGTGGTGAGCCAGGAGTGAAAATAGATTGATTCAACATAGGCTGTGGTGCAGAGTGAAATAGTGATTCAACAAGTGGCTCGTGTGGACAGAGTGAAATAGTGGATTCAACAATGGCGTCGTGGTGACAGAGTGAAATAGTGATTTCAAGCATGGCTTCGTGGGTGACAGAGTGAAATAGTGATTTCAAGCATGGGCTCGTGGTGACAGGAAGTGAAATATTGATTCAGACATGGCTCGTGGTGTACAGAGGTGAAATAGATGATTGCAACATAGGGCTCGTGTGACCAAGAGTGAAAATAGGTCAGACATGCTCGTGGTGACAGAGTGAAATAGTGATCAACATGGCTCGTGGGTGTACAGAGTGAACATATTGATTCAAGCATGGCTCGTTGGTGACAGAGTTGAAATAGTGATGTCAACATGGCTCGTGGTGGACAGAGTGAATATGATTCAACAGGCTCGTGTGACAGAGTGAATAGTGATCAAACTGCTCGTGGTGACAGAGTGAATAGTGATTCAACATGCTCGGTGGTGAACAGAGTGAAATAGTGATTCAACAATGGCTCGTGGTGGACAGAGTGAACATAGTGGATTCAACATTGGCTCGGGTGACAGAGTGAAATAGTGGATTCAATTCATGGCTCGTGGGGACAGAGTGAAATAGTGATTCACATGGGCTTCGTGGTGACAGAGTGAAATAGTGATTCAACATGGCTCGTGGTGACAGAGTGAAATAGTGATCCAACATGGCTGGTGGTGACAGAGTGGAAAATAAGGTGTCCAACATCGGCTAGTGGTGACAGAGGAAATGTGTTCAACATGGCTCGTGTGAAAGTGAAAAGATTGATTCAACATGGTTGTGGTGACAGGAGTGAAATAGTGATTCACTGGCTCGTGGTGACAGAGTGAAATAAGTGATCCAACATGGGCTCGTTGGGTGACAGAGTGGAAATTGATTCAACATGGCTCGTGGTGACGAGTTGAAATAGTGATTCAACATTGCCTAGGTGTGACAAGAGTGGAATAGTGAGTTCAACATGGCTTCGTGGTGCGAGTGGAAATAGTGGATCGCAACATGCTCGTGGAACAGAGGAAAATAGTGATTCAACATGGCTCGCGGTGGTGACAGAGTGAAATAGTGGATTCAAACATGGCTCGTGGTGACAAAAAGTGAAATGTTGATTCAACATGGCTCGTGGGTGACAGAGTGAAATAGGTGGATGTTCAAGCATGGCATCGTGGTGACGAGAGGTGGAAATAGTTGGAATTATCAACATGGCCTTCGGTGGGTGACGAGGAGTGAAAGTAGTGGATTCGAAACATGTGCTCGATGGGACAGAGTGAAATAGCTGATGTTCAACATGGCTCGTGGTGACAGAGGTTGAATAGGGATTCAACATGGCTCGTGGTGACAGAGTGGAATATGTGAATCCAACATGGTCGTGTGTACGAGAAGCACACACACTTGATTTCAACAATGGCTCGGTGGTGAGGAGGCAGGAGGAAATAGTGATTGCACACATGAGGAGCTCGGGTGACAGAAGTGAATAGATGAAGCAACAGTGGCGCTCGTGGGACAGGAGTGAAATAAGTGTATCATCAAACGAGCTGCGTGTTGACAGAGTGAAATAAGTGATTCAAACATGGCTCGTTGTGACGAGTGAAATAGTGTCAAACATGCTCGGTGGTGACAGAGTGAAATAGTGGATTCAACATGCTCGGTGTGACAGAGTGAAGATAGTGATAAACATGGCTCGTGGTGACAGAGTGAAATTATGATGTCAAGCATGGTCGGGTGACAGAGTGAAATACGTGATTCAACAGGCTCGTGGTGACAGAGTGAAATAGTGAATTCAACATGGCTCGTGTGACAGAGTGAAATAGTGATTCAACATGGCTGCGTGGTGACAGAGTGAAATAGTGATTCAACAATGGCTCGTGTGACAGAGTGAAATATTGATTCAACATGGCTCGTGGGACAGAGTGAAATAGTATTCACACTGGCTCGTGGTGACAAGGAATAGTGATTCAAATGGCCGTGGTGACAAACGAGTGAAATAGTGAGTCAACACTGGCTCGGTGGTGACAGGAAGGGTGGAATAGTGATGCCACATGGCTCGTGTGACAAGAGTGAAAAGTGGGATTCAACATGCTCCCTCGTGGGGGGGGGTGAAGAACAGAGTGAAAATAGGTGATTCACAACATGGCTCGTGTGACAGAGGAAATAGTGATTCCAACATGGCCGTGGTGACAGAGGTGAAATAGTGATCTTCAAGCATGGCTTCCGTGGTGACAGAGTGAAATATGATTCAACATGGTCGTGGTGCAGTAGTGAAATAAGTGAATTCACATTGCTGGGTGACAGAGTTGAAATAGTGATTCAAAATGGCTCGTGTGACAGAAGAGTGAAAGTAGTATGTCAAACATGGCTATTGGGTGACACGGAGTGAAATAGTGATTCACATGGCTCGTGTGACAGAGTGAATAGTGATCGAACATGGCTCGGTGGTGACAGAGTGGAAGAGTGATACAACATGCTCCGTGGGTGACAGAGTGAAATAAGTGATTTTTCAAACCATGGCTCGTGGTACAACAGTGAAATAGTGGATTCAAACATGGCTCGTGGTGACAGAGTGAAATAGTGATTCAACATGGCTCGGTGGTGGACAGGAGTGAATAGTGATTCAACATGGCTCCGCTGGGACAGAGTGAAATAGTGATCACATGGCTCGGTGGTGAACAGAGGAATAGTGCATTCAACATGGCTTCGTGTGACAGAGTGAAATAGTGTTTCAACATGGCTCGGGTGACAGAGTGGAAATGTGATTCAAACATGGCTGCGTGTGACAGAGGTGAAATAGTGATGCAACATGCTGGTGGTGACAGAAGGAAATAGTGATTCAACATGGCTCGTGGTGGAACAGAGTGAAATAGTGATTCAAACATGGCTGGTGGTGACAGAGTGAATAGTGATTCAACATGGCATCGTGGGTGACGAGTGAAATAGGTGAATCATATGAGCTCGTGTGGACAGACGTGAAGATGAGAGTGATTCAACATGGCTCGTGGGACATAAAGTGAAATAGTGATGCCAACATGGTCCGTGTGACAGAAGGTGAATAGTGATTATCAACATGGCTCGTGGTGACAGGTGAATAGTGATCCATACATGCTGGTTGGTGTGTACCAGAGTGAAATATGATTCACGGCTCGTGGTGACAGAGTGAATAGGTGGATTCAATCAATGGCTCGCTGGTGACAAGAGTGAAATAGTGATGTCAACAAGGCCGTGGGTGACAAGTGAAATAGTGATTCAACATCGGCCCCAAATCAACATGGCTCGCGGTGAGCAGGAGTGAAATAGGAATCACATGGTCGATGGTGACAGAGTGGAAAGAGGATACCAACATGGGTGGGCTGGTATGGCTCGTGGTGACCAGAGTGAAATAGTGATCAACATGGCTCTGTGACAGAGTGAAATAATGATTCGTGGTGACAGAGTGGAATAGTGACCATGCTCCTTGGTGACAGCAGGAGTTGAATCAAATGGGCTCGTGGTAAGTGAGTGATCAACATGGCTCGTGGTGACCAAGAGTGAAAAGTGAAAATGGCTCGGGTGACAGAGAAATAGTTTTACACACATGGCTTCGTGGCTGACAGAGTGAATAGTGATTTCAACATGCTCAGAAGTGGAAAGAGTGAATTCCAACATGGCTTTCAGACATAGTGAAAAGTGATTCAACATGGTTCGTGTGACAGAGTGAAATAGTGCATTCACATGGCTCGTGGTGACAGAGTGAAATATGATTCAACATGGCTCGTGTGACAGAGTGAAATAGTGATTCAACATGCTCGTGGTACAGAGTGAGATAGTGATTCAACATGGCTCGTGGTGACAGAGTGAAATAATGATTCAACATGGCTCGTGTGACAGAAGTGAAATAGTTATCAACATGGCCTGTGGACAGAGTGACAATAGTGACTTCAACATGGCTCTTGGCTGAAGATAATAGTATTCAACATGCCTCTGGTGACAGGTGAAATTAGTGATTCCAACATGGCTCGTGGTGACAGCAGTGAAATTAGTGATTCAACATGGCTCGGTATAGAGTGAATAGTGATTCAAAATGCTCGTGGTGACAGATAAATATGATTCATGCTCGTGGTTGACCAGAGTTGAAATATGGGCTCGTGCAGTGGTGACAGAAGTGAAAATATGGATTTCATCATTGCGGTGTCGTGTGATTCAACCACGTGGTGAAGAGTGAAATAGTGAGATGCTCGTGGTGAAATAGTAGTGATGGGCTCGTTCAAGTGAAATAGTGATTCAACATGCGTGGACAGAGTAAAATAGTGTGGGTGACAAGAGTGAATAGCATTCAACCCATGGCTCTTGGTGAGTGAAATAGTATTACATGGCTGACAGAGTGAAATAGTGTGGGTGACAGAGTGAATAGTGAGCTGAAATAGTAATCAAACCCATGGCTCGTGGTGACAGAGTGAAATATAACATGGCTCGTGTGACAGAGTGAAGATGATTCAACATGCTGATGATTCAACATGCGCTCGTGGGTGATCAGAGTGAATAGTGATCAATGGCTCTGTGACAACGAGTGAATAGTGATGGCCTCGTGTAAGAAATAGTGATCATGGCTCGTCGTGACATGGCCTCGTGTAAATGGACATTCAAACATGGCTGCAGAGTGGAATAGTGAGGCTCGGTGGTGACAGAGTGAAATAGTGATCAACAGAGCTCGGTGGCAGTGGCGAGTGGATCCAACAGGCTTGGGTGAATAGTGAGATTCAACAACAGAGTGAATAGTGTTTGGCTGTGGTGACAGAGTGGAAAGTGATCACATGCCGTGGTGACAAGTGAAATAGTGATTCAAACGTGTGGACATGAAATAGGATTAACAATCTCGTGTGACACGATGAAATAGTGATTCAAGCATTCAACAAGAGTGAAAATAGTGATTCAACATGGGCTCGTGTGACATTCAACAAATGGCTGGTTGACAGAGTGAAAATAGTGATATTCAACATGGCTCAGAGTGAAATAGTGATGTGAGTGGCATCGTGGTGATAAGAGTGAAATAGGTGTTTCAAACATGCGTCTCGTGGTGGACCAGAGTGAAATAGTGATTTCCACATGGCCTCTGGTGACAGAGTGAAATATATTGATTCAATCTGGCCTCGTGGTGACAGAGTTGGAAACATTGATATCAACATGCTTCGGTGGTGATAGAGTGAAATAGTGATTCAACATGCTCTGTGACAGAGTGAAAATAGTATTCTGTGACCGACAGTGAATATGGATTCAAACAAGTGGCTTCGTGCGTGACCAGAGTGAAATGAGTGATTCACATGGCCTCGTGTGACAGAGTGAAAAGATTCACATGCTGGTGGTACAGAGTGGAAAAAGGATTCAACATGGCTCGATGTGACCAGAGTGAAATAGTGAATTCAAACATGCTCGTGGTGGACAGAGTGAAATAGTGAGTTCAACCATGGCTGTGGTGACAGGAGGTGACAGATGAATGTGATTCAACATGGCTCGTGGGTGACAGAGTGAATAGTGGATTTCAGGCATGGCTCGTGGTGACAGAGGTGAATAGTGATCAACATGGCTCGTGGGTGACAGAGTGGAAATAGGTTGATTTCTATGGCTCGTGGTGACAGAGTGAAATAAGTGATTCAACATGGCCTCGTGGTGACCAGCACGGAAATTAGTGATTCAACACATGCTCGTGGTGACACAGAGGTTGGATATTGAATAGTTCAACATGGCTCGTGGGGACAGTAGTGAAATTATATTCAACATGGCTCGTGGTTGACAGTATTCAACAAATAGTGTATGATGGCTCGTGTGACCAGGGTTGAAATACGTATTCAACGTGACAGGTGACAGAGTGGAAATGTGATTCTGAAGAGTTTGAAAATATGACAAGAGTGAAATAGTAGATTATCCAAATTACAGAGTAAATTTGGGCTGGTGAGGACAGAGGAAGATGGTGAACATGGGATGACATAGTGAAATAGGTAGTGATTCAAGACAGAGTGAAATAGTGATCACAGGCTCGTGGTGACAGAGTGAAATAGTATTGCAAGCAGTGAAAGTGAAAATAGTGATTCAACAATGCTCGTCGGTGACAGAGTGAAATAGTGATCACAGTGAGAGTGAAATAGTGATTTCACATGCTCGTGTGACAAGAGTGAATAGTAGATTCAACATGGCTCGTGGTGACAGAGTGAAATAGTGATCACATGCTCGTGGTGACAGAGTGAAATAGTGATTCAACATGCTGGTGGGACAGAGTGAAATAGTGAGTCAACATGACTCAACATGGCTCGTGGTGACAGAGTAGAAATAGTGATTCAACATGGCTCGTGGTGACAGAGTGAAATAGTGTGGCATGACAGAGTGAAATATGCTTCAAACTGGCTCCGTGTGACAGTGAAATAGAGATTGGTTGTGAAGAGTGAAATATGATTCAACATGACAGAGTGGTGATATCAACATGCTCGTGGTGACAGAGTGAAATAGTGATTAAACATGGCTCGTGGTGGACAGAGTGAAATAGTGATTCAAATGGCTCGTGGTGACAGAGATAATAGTGATCAACATGGCTGGTGTGACAGAGGAGATAGTGATTGGCAACAACTGGTGACTGGTTCAGAGTGAAATAGTGATTCAAACATGGCTGTGGTGTCAGGAGGTTGATCCAAACATGTCGTGGTGCTCAACATGGCGTTGGTGACGAATTCAAATGGCTCGTGGTGACATAGATCAAACATGGGCCAGAGTGAAATTTAGTGATTCACTGGTCGTGGTGACATGACTCGTGTGAAGAAGTGAAATAAGTGAGACAGAGTGAAATAGTGATTCACCAACGCTGGTGACGTGAAATAAGGATGGCTCGTGTGACAGGTGAAATAGTGATTCAACAACATAGTGCATGTGAGGTGGTGATTCAACATGCTCAGTGAGTGACAGATTCCACATGGCTCGTGAAATAAAACAGTGAAATAGTGATTCAACATGGCTGGTGGTGACAGAGTGAAATAGTGATTCAACATGCTCGTGGACAGAGTGAATATGATTTGGTCGTGGTGACAGAGAAAATAGTGATCGCAACATGGCTCGTGTGACAGAGAGTGAAAATGATCGTGGTGACGAGAGGTGAAATAGTGATACAACATGCTCGTGGTGACAGAGTGAAATAGTGATTTCATGGCTCGTCGGTGACAGAGGTGAATGATTCAACAATGGCTCGTGGTGACAGAGAAATAGTGATAACTGGCTCGTGGTGACAGAGTGAAATAGTGATTCAACATGGCTCGTGGTACAAGAGTGACAATAGTGATTTCAACATGGCTCGTGGTGACAGAGTGAAATATGATTCAAACATAGAGCTCGTGGTGTTTGACAGAGTGAAATAGTGATTCAATGCTCATGGCTGGTGTGACAGAGTGAAATGTATTCAACTCGTGGTGACAGAGTGATTCAAGTGAGTGAAAAGAGTCAACAGGCAACGAGGTGATATAGTATCAGATGGCTCGTGTGACACCTGGTGGTGGATGGCTCGTTGGTGAAATAGTGATTCAAATGCTTCGTGGTGCAGAGTGAAATAGTGATTCAACATGGCTCGTGGTGACAGAGTGGAAATAGTGATTCAACATGGCTGGTGTGACAGAGTGAAATAGTGATTCAACATGGCTCGTGGTGACAGAGTGAAATTATGATTCAACATGGCTCGTGGTGACGAGTGAAATAGTGATTCAACATGGCTCGTGGTGAAGAGTGATCCACACATGCTCGTGTGACAGAGTAAAATTGATTCAGCATGGCTTCGTGTGACTGTGGTACAGAGTGAAATAGTGATTCAACATGGCTTCTGGTGACAGAGTGAAATAGTGAAAATATTGATTCAACACAGGAATGAAGTGTTCAACAGTGACGGAGTGAAATAGTGATTCAACATGGCTCGTGGTGACAGAGTGAAAATAGTGATTCCATGGAAATAGTTTCAACTCGTGGTGACAGAGTGAAATAGTGATTCAACATGGCTCGTGGTGACAGAGTAAATAGTGATTCAACATGGTTCGTGTGACAGAGTGAAATAGTGATTCAACATGGCTCGTGACAGAGTGAAGATTCAACATGGCCTGGTTGGTGAAATAGTGATTCAACATGCGTGGCAGAGTGAAATGTGTTCAACAATGGCTCAGAGTGAAAATAGTGATTCAAGCATGGCTCGTGTGCGAGTAAATAGTGATCGTCAACGTTGGTGACAGATAGAATAGATCCAAACATGCTCGTAGTGAAATAGTGATTCACATGGCTCTGTGACAGAGGTGATCAACATGGCGAGTGAATAGTGTATTCAACAGGTCGTGGTGACAGAATGAAATGTGTAAAATAAATTCAACATGCTTGGTGTGTCCGTGACAGAGACTGAAAATAGTGATTCATGGCTCGTCCGGTGACAGAGTTGAGATAGTGCGAATTCAACAATTGGCTCGTGGTGACAGCGTGAAAATAGTGATTCATGGCTCGTGTGACATGGCTCGTGGTGAAGAGTGAAAATAGTGATTTCCAACATCCAACATCCGCTCGTGGTGACAAGAGTGAGTGAGTGATTCAACATGGCTGGTCGGTGACAGAGTGCAATAGTGATTCAAACATGGTAGTGGTGACTGGGTGACGAGTGATAGTGCTTCACATGCTCGTGGGTGGGGACAGAGTGAAATAGTGATTCAACATGAAGAGATGACAGAGTGAAATAGTGATTCAACATGCTCGTGGTGACAGTGATTCAATCATGGCCGTGTGACAGAGTAATAGATTCACCATATAGTGATTCAACATGGCTCGTGGTGACAGAGCTGGAAAATAGTGATTCAACTGTGGTAAGATGTAAATAGCTCGTGGTGACAGAGTGAAATAGTGATTCAACATGGCTCGTGGTGACAGAGTGAAATAGTGATTCAACATGGCTCGTGGTGACAGAGTGAAATAGTGATTCAGTTGACAGAGTGAAATAGTGATTCAACATGCTCGTGGTGACAGAGCTGAAATAGTGATTCAACATGGCTCGTGGGTGACAGTGGAAATAGTGAGGTGATTCAACATGGCTGGTGGTGACAGAGTGAAATAGTGATTCAACATGGCTCGTGGTGACAGAGTGAAATAGTGATTCAACATGGCTCGTGGTGACAGAGTGAAATAGTGATTCAACAGCTCGTGGTGACAGAGTGAAATAGTGATTCAACATGGCTGTGGTGACAGAGTGAAAAAATAGTGAGTCAACATGGCTCGTGGTGACAGAGTGAAATAGTGATTTCAACATGGCTCGTGGTGACAGAGTGAAATAGTGATTCAAACATGCTCGTGGTGACAGAGTGAAATAGTGATGGCTTTTTCTTCAACATGGCTCGTGGTGACAGAGTGAAATAGTGATTCAACATGGCTCGTGGTGACAGAGTGAAATAGTGATTCCATGGCCGGGTGACATGGCTCGTGTGCCAGAGTGAAATAGTGATTCAACATGGCTCGTGGTGACAGAGTGAAATAAGTGTTCACATGACAGAGTGAAATATTCAACATGCTCGTGTGACAGAGTGAAATAAGTGATTTCAACATGGCTGTGTGACAGAGTGAAATAGTGATTCGAACATGGCTCGTGGTGAACAGAGTGAAATAGTGATTCAACATGGCTCGTGGTGACAGAGTGAAATAGTGATTCAACATGGCTCGTGGTGACAGGTGAGTGAAATAGTGATTCAACATGGCGTGGTGACAGAGTGAAATAGTGATTCAACATGGCTCGTGGTGACAGAGTGGATTGACAGAGTGAAATAGTGATTCAACATGGCTCGTGGTGACAGAAGTGAAATAGTGATTCAACATGGCTCGGTGTGACTGATTGCCTCGTGTGACAGAGTGAAATTAGTGCGTGGTGACAGAGTGAAATAGTGATTCAACATGGCTTAGGTGTATTCAACATGGCTCGTGGTGACAGAGTGAAATAAGTGTTCAACATTGGCTCGTGGTGACAAGAGTGAATAGTGATTCAAATGGCTCGTGGTGACAGAGTGAATTCAACAGGCTCGTGGTGACAGGAAGTGAATGAGTGAAATAGTGATTCAACATGTCAAAACATGGCTCGTGGTGACAGAGTGAAATAGTGATTCAACAAATGGCGTGTGACAGGAGTGATTTCAACATAGTGATTCAACATGGCTCGTGGAAGATAGTGAATTACAACATGTTGGTGACAGAGTGAAATAGTGATTAGGCTCGTGGTGACAGAGTGAAATAGTGATTCAACATGGCTCGTGGTGACAGAGTGAAATAGTGATTCAACATGGCTCGTGGTGACAGAGTGAAATAGTGATTCAAACATGGCTCGTGGTGACAGAGTGAAATAGTGATTCAACATGGCTTCGTGGTGACAGAGTGAAATAGTGATTCAACATGGCTCGTGGTGACAGAGTGAAATAGTGATTCAACATGGCTGGTGGTGACAGAGTGTATTCACAAAATAGGTGATTCAACATGGCTCGTGGTGACAGAGTGAAAATAGTGATTCAAACATGGCTCGTGGTGAAGAGTGAAATATGATTCAACATGGCTCGTGGTGACAGAGTGAAAATAGTGATTCAACATGGCTCGTGGTGACAGAGTGAAATAGTGATTCAAACATGGCTCGTGGTGACAGAGTGAATATAGTGATTCAACATGGCTCGTGGTGACAGAGTGAAAATAGTGATTCAACATGGGCTCGTGTGACAGAGTGAAATAGGATCCAAACATGGCTCGTGTGACAGAGTGAAATAGTGATTCAACAGGCTCGTGACAGAGTGAAATAGTGATTCAACATGGCTCGTGGTGACAGAGTGAAATAGTGATTCAACAACATGCTCGTGGTGACAGAGTGAGAATAGTGATTCAACATGGCCTCAGAGTGAAATAGTGATCGGTGGTGACAGAGTGAAATAGTGATTCAACATGGCTCGTGGTGACAGAGTGAAATAGTGATTCAACATGGCTCGTGGTGACAGAGTGAAATAGTGATTCAACATGGCTCGTGTGACAGAGTGAAATAGTGATTCAACATGGCTCGTGGTGACAGAGTGAAATAGTGATTCAACATGGCTCGTGGTGACAGAGTGAAATAGTGATTCAACATGGCTCGTGGTGACAGAGTGAAATAGTGATTCAACATGGCTCGTGGTGACAGAGTGAAATAGTGATTCAACATGGCTCGTGGTGACAGAGTGAAATAGTGATTCAACAATGGCTCGTGTGACAGAGTGAAATAGTGATTCAACATGGCTCGTGGTGACAGAGTGAAATAGTGATTCAACATGGCTCGTGGTGACAGAGTGAAATAGTGATTCAACATGGCTCGTGGTGACAGAGTGGAAATACGTATTCAAATGGCTCGTGGTGACAGAGTGAAAATAGTGATTCAACATGGCTCGTGGTGACAGAGTGAATAGTGATTCAACATGGCTCGTCCGGTGACAGAGTGAATAGTGATCTTCAACATGGCTCGTGGTGACAGAGTGAAAATAGTGATTCAACATGGCTCGTGGTGACAGAGTGAAATAGTGATTCAACATGCTCGTGGTGACAGGTGAAATAGTGATTCAACATGGCTCTCGTGGTGACAGAGTGAAATAGTGATGGCTCGTGGTCAAGTGATTCACAGGCTCGTGGTGACAGAGTGAAAATAGTGATTCAACATGGCCTCGTGGTGACAGAGTGAAATAGTGATTTCAACATGGCTCGTGGTGACAGAGTGGAAATAACATGGCGTGGTGACGTGACAGGTGCATGGCTCGTGGTGACAGAGTGAAATAGTGATTTCAACATGGCTCGTGGTGACAGTGATCAACATGGACTCGTGGTTAGTGATTCAACATGGCTCGTGGTGACAGAGTGAAATAGTGATTCAACAGGTGACAGAGTGAAATAGTGATTCACATGGCTCGTGGTGACAGAGTGAAATAGTGATTCAACATGGCTCGTGGTGACAGAGTGAATAGTGATTCAACATGGCTCAAGGTCAGGTGAAACAGAGTAAATTATATATATGGGGTGACAGAGTGAAATAGTGATTCAACATGGCCGTGGTGGACAGATGAATAGTGAATTCAAACATGCTGTGGTGACAGAGTGAAATAGTGATTCAACATGGCTCGTGGTGACAGAGTGAAATAGTGATTCACATGGCTCGTGGTGACAGAGTGAATAGTGATCCAACATGGCTCGTGGTGACAGAGTGTTGAAATAGTGATTCAACATGGCTCGCTCGGTGACAGAGTGAAATAGTGATTCAACATGGCTCGTGGTGACAGAGTGAATAGTGATATCGAACATGGCGTGGCACTGGTGACAGACAGTGAATAGTGATTTAACAGTGGCTCCGTGGTTGGACAGAGTGAAATAGTGATTCAACATGGCTCGTTGGTTGACAGAGGTGAAATAGTGATTAACAAGAGTGAATTCATACCTGGCCCGTGACAGAGATTCAAGCATGGCTGGTCGCGTGACAGAGGATGAGCACGCATATGATATTCACACATGGTCGCTGAGCGCAGGTGACAGACAGAGTGAAATACGTATTCCAACATGGCTCCCGTATATATATTGGGTGACAGAGTGAAATAGTGATTCAACATGGCTCGTGGTGACAGAGTGAAATAGTGATTCAACATGGCTCGTGGTGACAGAGTGAAATAGTGATTAGTGAATAGTGTTCAACATGGCTCGTGGTGAAGTGAAATAGTGATACAACACAGAGTGAGAGTGAATTAGTGATTCAACATGGCTCGTGGTGACAGAGTGAAATAGTGATGGTGGTGGTTGATTGCCAATTGCAAACATGGCTCGTGGTGACAGAGTGAAATAGTGAGTGCTTCGTTTCAACATGGCTCGTGGTGACAGAGTGAAATAGTGATTCAACATCAACATGGCTCGTGGTACAGAGTGAAATAGTGATTCAACATGCTGGTTACCGTGACAGAGTGAAATAGTGATTCAACATGGCTCGTGGTGACAGAGTGAAATAGTGATTCAACATGGCTCGTGTGACAGAGTGAAATTAGTGATCACCATGGCTACGTGTGACAGAGTGAAATAGTGGATTCAAACATGGCTCGTGGTGACAGAGTGAAACTAGTGATTCAACATGGTCGGTGGTGACAGAGTGAAAATAGTGATTCAACATGGCTCGTGGTAGACAGAGTGCAATAGTGATCAACATGGCTCGTGGTGACAGAGTGAAATAGTGATTCAACAATGGCTCGTGGTGACAGATGTGAAATAGTGATTCAACATGGCTCGTGGTGACAGAGTGAAATAGTGATTCACATGGCTCGTGGTGACAGAGTGAAATAGTGATTCATATGGCTCGTGGTGACAGAGTGAAATAGTGATTCAACATGGCTCGTGGTGACAAGAAGTGGAATAGGTTCAACATGGCTTGTAGGTGACAGAGTGAAATAGTGATTCCAACATGGCGTGGTGCAGAGCCTGATCCAACATTGGCTGTTCGCGGTGACCAGAGCTGACATGGCTCGTGGTGACAGAGTGAAATAGTGATTCAACATGGCTCGTCGGTGACAGAGTGAAATAGTGATTCAACATGGCTCGTGGTGACAGAGTGAAATAGTGATTCAACATGGCTCGTGGTGACAGAGTGAAATAGTGATTCAACATGGCTCTGGTGACAGAAGTGGGTGAACAGAGTGAAATAGTGATTCAACATGGGTCTCGTGGACACATCTCGTCGGTGACAGAGTGAAATAGTGATTCATGGCTCGTGGGTGACATGGCTCGTGGTGACAGAGTGAAATAGTGATTCAACATGGCTGGTGCACTCAACATTAGAGAGTGGTGAACAGGTGAAATATGGCTCGTGGTGACGATTCAACAGAGATAGAGAGATAGGCCAGGTGAAATAGTGATTCGGCATGGCAGAGGTGAAATAGTGAAACATGGCTCGTGTGGACAGAGTGAAATAGTGATTCAACATGGCTTCGTGTGACAGAGTGAAATAGTGATTCCAACATGGCTTTCGCTGGTGACCAGACAGTGAAATAGTGATTCAACAAAGTGGCTGACCAGAGTAAATAGTGATTCAACATGGCTCGTGGTGACAGAGTGAAATAGATTCAACAGTGATGGAGCGAGAGTGACAGAATAGTGATTCAACATGGCTCGTGCTCGTGACAGAGTGAAATGACAGAGTGAGTGATCAACATGGTCTTGTGTGACAGAGTGAAATAGTGTCACACATGGTGTGGTGACAGAGTGAAATAGTGATTCACAGGCTCATGGCTCGTCTGTGGTGTGGTGACAGAGTGGAAATAGTGATGGCTGCATACAGCTCGGCTCGTGGTGACAGTGAATAGTGAATCACACATTCTTGTTGCCTCAGCGTTGAATCACTTTATTCCCACTCTGTCACCACGAGCCATGTTGAATCACTCCACTCTGTCACACAGCTCATGTGAGCCATGCTATTTCACTCTGTCACCACGAGCCAGTTGAATCACTATTTCACTCTGTCACCACCACATGTTGAATCACTATTTCACTCTGTCACCACCGAGCCATGTTGAATCTATTTCACTCTGTCACCACGAGCCCATGTTGAAATCAACACTCTGTCACCACGAGCCTGAATCACTATTTCACTCTGTCACCACGAGCCATGTTGAATCACTATTTCACTCTGTCACCACAGCCATGTTGAATCACTATTTTCTGTCACCACAGCCATGTTGATCACTATTTACTCTGTCATGTTGAAATCACTCACTCTGTCACACGAGCCATGTTGAAAATCACTTCACTCTGCGACCGTCACCCCATCTGTTGTTCACTCTGTCACCACCTGTTGAGCCAAACCCAAATCACCACTCTGTCACCACGAGCCATGTTGAATCATATGTTGCACTATTTCACTCTGTCACCACGACCTGAATCACTCCATTTCACTCTGTCACCACGAGCCATGTCTGTTCACTCTGTCCACACGAGCCAGATCACTATTTACCACTCTGTCACCACGAGCCATGACTGATCTCACTGTCTGTCACCACGAGCCATGTTGAATCACTATTTCACTCTGTCACACGAGCCATGTTGAATCACTATTTCACTCTATTTCACTCATGTTTCACTCTGTCACCACGAGCCATGTTGTATTCACTCTTCACCCCAGCCATGTTGAATATTCACTCAACTGTGGTTGAATCACTATTTCACTCTGTCACACCGAGGCCATGTTGTAATCACTATTTCACTCTGTAGATGGTTTGTGGTGTCACCACGAGCCATGTTGATTTCACTCTGTCACCACGAGCCATGTTGAATCCACTATTTCACTCTGTCACCACGAGCCATGTTGTTTGTCACTATTTTCACTCTGTCACCACAGCCATGTTGAATCACTATTTCACTCTGTCACTCCACGAGCCATGTTGAATCACCTATTTCACTTCTGTCACCACGAGCCATGTTGAATCACTATTTCACTCTGTCACCACGAGCCATGTTGAATCACTATTTCACTCTGTCACCACGAGCCATGTTGAATCACTATTTCACTCTGTCACCACGAGCCATGTTGAATCACTATTTCACTCTGTCACCACGAGCCCATGTTGAATCACTATTTCACTCTGTCACCACAAGCCATGTTGAATTCACTATTTCACTCTGTCACCACGAGCCATGTTGAATCACTATTTCACTCTGTCACACGAGCCATGTTGAATCACTATTTCACTCTGTCACCACGAGCCATGTTGAATCACTATTTCACTCTGTCTGTCACCACGAGCCATGTTGAATCACTATTCACTCTGTCACCACAGCCATGTTGAATCACTATTCACTCTGTCACCACGAGCCCGAGCCATGTTGAATCACTATTTCACTCTGTCACCACGAGCCATGTTGAATCACTATTTTCACTCTGTCACCACGAGCCATGTTGAATCACTATTTCACTCTGTCACGACGAGCCATGTTGAATCACTATTTCACTCTGTCACCACGATGTTGCCATGTTGAATCACTATTTCACTCTGTCACCACGAGCCATGTTGAATCACTATTTCACTCCTCATGTTTGTCACCACGAGCCATGTTGAATCACTATTTCCACTCTGTCACCACGAGCCATGTTGAATCACTATTTCACTCTGTCACCACGAGCCATGTTGAATCACTATTTCACTCTGTCACCACGAGCCATGTTGAATCACTATTTCACTCTGTCACCACGAGCCATGTTGAATCACTATTTCACTCTGTCACCACGAGCCATGTTGAATCACTATTTCACTCTGTCACCACGAGCCATGTTGAATCACTATTTCACTCTGTCACCACGAGCCATGTTGAATCACTATTTCACTCTGTCACCACGAGCCATGTTGAATCACTATTTCACTCTGTCACCACGAGCCATGTTGAATCACTATTTCACTCTGTCACACGAGCCATGTTGAATCACTATTTCACTCTGTCCACCACGAGCCATGTTGAATCACTATTTTCACTCTGTCACCACGAGCCATGTTGAATCACTATTTCACTCTGTCACCACGAGCCATGTTGAATCACTATTTCACTCTGTCACCACGAGCCATGTTGAATCACTATTTCACTCTGTCACCACGAGCCATGTTGAATCACTATTTCACTCTGATACCACGAGCCATGTTGAATCACTATTTCACTCTGTCACCACGAGCCATGTTGGATCACTATTCCACTCTGTCACCACGAGCCATGTTGAATCACTATTTCACTCTGTCACCACGAGCCATGTTGAATCACTCTGTCACCAAGCCATGTTGAATCACTATTTCACTCTGTCACCACGAGCCATGTTGAATCACTATTTCACTCTGTCACCACGAGCCATGTTGAACACTAATCACTATTTCACTCTGTCACCACGTCACACCAGCCATGTTGAATCACTATTTCACTCTGTCACCACGAGCCATGTTGAATCACTATTTCACTCTGTCACCACGAGCCATTGTTGAATCACTATTTCACTCACCACGAGCCTGTCACCACGAGCCATGTTGAATCACTATTTCACTCTGTCACCACGAGCCATGTTGAATCACTATTTCACTCTGTCACCACGAGCCATGTTGAATCACTATTTCACTCTGTCACCACGAGCCATGTTGAATCACTATTTCACTCTGTCACCACGAGCCATGTTGAATCACTATTTCACTCTGTCACCACGAGCCCATGTTGAATCACTATTTCACTCTGTCACCACGAGCCATGTTGAATCACTATTTCACTCTGTCACCACGAGCCATGTTGAATCACTATTTCACTCTGTCACACGAGCCATGTTGAATCACTATTTCACTCTGTCACCACGAGCCATGTTGAATCACTATTTCACTCTGTCACCACGAGCCATGTTGAATCACTATTTCACTCTGTCACCACGAGCCATGTTGAATCACTATTTCACTCTGTCACACGAGCCATGTTGAATCACTATTTCACTCTGTCACCACGAGCCATGTTGAATCACTATTTCACTCTGTCACCACGAGCCATGTTGAATCACTATTTCACTCTGTCACCACGAGCCATGTTGAATCACTATTTCACTCTGTCACCACGAGCCATGTTTGAATCACTATTTCACTCTGTCACCACGAGCCCCATGTTTGAATCACTATTTCACTCTGTCACCACGAGCCATGTTGAATCACTAATCACTATTTCACTCTGTCACCACGAGCCATGTTGAATCACTATTTCACTCTGTCACCACGAGCCATGTGAATCACTATCACTTGTCACACGAGCCACTATTTCTGTCACCACGAGCCATGTTGAATCACTATTTCACTCTGTCACCACGAGCCATGTTGAATCACTATTTCACTCTGTCACCACGAGCCATGTTGAATCACTATTTCACTCTGTCACCACGAGCCATGTTGAATCACTATTTCACTCTGTCACCACGAGCCATGTTGAATCACTATTTCACTCTGTCACCACGAGCCATGTTGAATCACTATTTCACTCTGTCACCACCGAGCCATGTTGAATCACTATTTCACTCTGTCACCACGAGCCATGTTGAATCACTATTTCACTCTGTCCACCACGAGCCATGTTGAATCACTATTTCACTCTGTCACCACGAGCCATGTTGCCATGTTGAATCACTATTTCACTCTGTCACCCACGAGCCATTGTGTGATATAATCACTATTTCACTCTGTCACCACGAGCCATGTTGCCCAGATCACCACAGCCTATTTCACTCTGTCACCACGAGCCATGTTGAATCACTATTTCACTCTGTCACCACGAGCCATGTTGAATCACTATTTCACTCTGTCACCACGAGCCATGTTGAATCACTATTTCACTCTGTCACCACGAGCCATGTTGAATCACTATTTCACTCTGTCACCACGAGCATGTTGAATCACTATTTCACTCTGTCACCACGAGCCATGTTGAATCACTATTTCACTCTGTCACCACGAGCCATGTTGAATCACTATTTCACTCTGTCACCACGAGCCATGTTTGAATCACTATTTCACTCTGTCACCACGAGCCATTTGTTGAATCACTATTTCACTCTGTCACCACGAGCCATGTTGAATCACTATTTCACTCTGTCACAACTCACGATGTTGAATCACTATTTCACTCTGTCACCACGAGCCATGTTGAATCACTATTTCACTCTGTCACCACGAGCCATGTTGGATCACTATTCCACTCTGTCACCACGAGCCATGTTGAATCACTATTTCACTCTGTCACCACCAGCCATGTTGAATCACTATTTCACTCTGTCACCACGAGCCATGTTGAGATCACTATTTCACTCTGTCACCACGAGCCATGTTGAATCACTATTTCACTCTGTCACCACGAGCCATGTTGGAATCACATTTCACTCTGTCACCACGAGCCATGTTGAATCACTATTTTCACTCTGTCACCACGAGCCATGTTGAATCACTATTTCACTCACCACGAGCCTGTTCACCACGAGCCATGTTGAATCACTATTTCACTCTGTCACCACGAGCCATGTTGAATCACTATTTCACTCTGTCACCACGAGCCATGTTGAATCACTATTTCACTCTGTCACCACGAGCCATGTTGCTCTGTCCACAGTCCCATGTTGAATCACTATTTCACTCTGTCACACGAGCCATGTTGATCACAATTTCACTCTGTTCACCCACGCCATGTGAATCACTATTTCACTCTGTCACCACGAGCCATGTTGAATCACTTATTTCACTCTGTCCACCACAACATGACAGCCATGTTGAATCACTATTTTCACTCTGTTGCACCACGAGCCATGTTGAATCACTATTTCACTCTGTCACCACGAGCCATGTGTCACCACTCTGTCACACGAAGCCATGTTGAATCACTATTTCACTCTGTTCACCACGAGCCATGTTGAATCACTATTTCACTCTGTCACCACGAGCCATGTTGAATCACTATTTCACTCTGTCACCACGAGCCCATGTTGAATCACTATTTCACTCTGTCACCACCAGCCATGTTGAATCACTATTTCACTCTGTCACCACGAGCCATGTTGAATCACTATTTCACTCTGTCACCACGAGCCATGTTGAATCACTATTTCACTCTGTCACCACGAGCCATGTTGAATCACTATTTCACTCTGTCACCACGAGCCATGTTGAATCACTATTTCACTCTGTCACCACGAGCCATGTTGAATCACTATTTCACTCTGTCACCACGAGCCATGTTGAATCACTATTTCACTCTGTCACCACGAGCCATGTTGAATCACTATTTCACTCTGTCACCACGAGCCATGTTGAATCACTATTTCACTCTGTCACCACAGCCATGTTGAATCACTATTTCACTCTGTCACCACGAGCCATGTTGAATCACTATTTCACTCTGTCACCACGAGCCATGTTGAATCACTATTTCACTCTGTCACCACGAGCCATGTTGAAATCACTATTTCACTCTGTCACCACGAGCCATGTTGAATCACTATTTCACTCTGTCACACGAGCCATGTTGAATCACTATTTCACTCTGTCACCACGAGCCATGTTGAATCACTATTTCACTCTGTCACCACGAGCCATGTTGAATCACTATTTCACTCTGTCACCACGAGCCATGTTGGATCACTATTTCACTCTGTCACCACGAGCCATGTTGAATCACTATTTCACTCTGTCACCACGAGCCATGTTGAATCACTATTTCACTCTGTCACCACGAGCCATGTTGAATCACTATTTCACTCTGTCACCACGAGCCATGTTGAATCACTATTTCACTCTGTCACCACGAGCCATGTTGAATCACTATTTCACTCTGTCACCACGAGCCATGTTGAATCACTATTTCACTCTGTCACCACGAGCCATGTTGAATCACTATTTCACTCTGTCACCACGAGCCATGTTGAATCACTATTTCACTCTGTCACCACGAGCCATGTTGAATCACTATTTCACTCTGTCACCACGAGCCATGTTGAATCACTATTTCACTCTGTCACCACGAGCCATGTTGAATCACTATTTCACTCTGTCACCACGAGCCATGTTGAATCACTATTTCACTCTGTCACCACGAGCCATGTTGAATCACTATTTCACTCTGTCACCACGAGCCATGTTGAATCACTATTTCACTCTGTCACCACGAGCCATGTTGAATCACTATTTCACTCTGTCACCACGAGCCATGTTGAATCACTATTTCACTCTGTCACCACGAGCCATGTTGAATCACTATTTCACTCTGTCACCACGAGCCATGTTGAATCACTATTTCACTCTGTCACCACGAGCCATGTTGAATCACTATTTCACTCTGTCACCACGAGCCATGTTGAATCACTATTTCACTCTGTCACCACGAGCCATGTTGAATCACTATTTCACTCTGTCACCACGAGCCATGTTGAATCACTATTTCACTCTGTCACCACGAGCCATGTTGAATCACTATTTCACTCTGTCACCACGAGCCATGTTGAATCACTATTTCACTCTGTCACCACGAGCCATGTTGAATCACTATTTCACTCTGTCACCACGAGCCATGTTGAATCACTATTTCACTCTGTCACCACGAGCCATGTTGAATCACTATTTCACTCTGTCACCACGAGCCATGTTGAATCACTATTTCACTCTGTCACCACGAGCCATGTTGAATCACTATTTCACTCTGTCACCACGAGCCATGTTGAATCACTATTTCACTCTGTCACCACGAGCCATGTTGAATCACTATTTCACTCTGTCACCACGAGCCATGTTGAATCACTATTTCACTCTGTCACCACGAGCCATGTTGAATCACTATTTCACTCTGTCACCACGAGCCATGTTGAATCACTATTTCACTCTGTCACCACGAGCCATGTTGAATCACTATTTCACTCTGTCACCACGAGCCATGTTGAATCACTATTTCACTCTGTCACCACGAGCCATGTTGAATCACTATTTCACTCTGTCACCACGAGCCATGTTGAATCACTATTTCACTCTGTCACCACGAGCCATGTTGAATCACTATTTCACTCTGTCACCACGAGCCATGTTGAATCACTATTTCACTCTGTCACCACGAGCCATGTTGAATCACTATTTCACTCTGTCACCACGAGCCATGTTGAATCACTATTTCACTCTGTCACCACGAGCCATGTTGAATCACTATTTCACTCTGTCACCACGAGCCATGTTGAATCACTATTTCACTCTGTCACCACGAGCCATGTTGAATCACTATTTCACTCTGTCACCACGAGCCATGTTGAATCACTATTTCACTCTGTCACCACGAGCCATGTTGAATCACTATTTCACTCTGTCACACGAGCCATGTTGAATCACTATTTCACTCTGTCACCACGAGCCATGTTGAATCACTATTTCACTCTGTCACCACGAGCCATGTTGAATCACTATTTCACTCTGTCACCACGAGCCATGTTGAATCACTATTTCACTCTGTCACCACGAGCCATGTTGAATCACTATTTCACTCTGTCACCACGAGCCATGTTGAATCACTATTTCACTCTGTCACCACGAGCCATGTTGAATCACTATTTCACTCTGTCACCACGAGCCATGTTGAATCACTATTTCACTCTGTCACCACGAGCCATGTTGAATCACTATTTCACTCTGTCACCACGAGCCATGTTGAATCACTATTTCACTCTGTCACCACGAGCCATGTTGAATCACTATTTCACTCTGTCACCACGAGCCATGTTGAATCACTATTTCACTCTGTCACCACGAGCCATGTTGAATCACTATTTCACTCTGTCACCACGAGCCATGTTGAATCACTATTTCACTCTGTCACCACGAGCCATGTTGAATCACTATTTCACTCTGTCACCACGAGCCATGTTGAATCACTATTTCACTCTGTCACCACGAGCCATGTTGAATCACTATTTCACTCTGTCACCACGAGCCATGTTGAATCACTATTTCACTCTGTCACCACGAGCCATGTTGAATCACTATTTCACTCTGTCACCACGAGCCATGTTGAATCACTATTTCACTCTGTCACCACGAGCCATGTTGAATCACTATTTCACTCTGTCACCACGAGCCATGTTGAATCACTATTTCACTCTGTCACCACGAGCCATGTTGAATCACTATTTCACTCTGTCACCACGAGCCATGTTGAATCACTATTTCACTCTGTCACCACGAGCCATGTTTGAATCACTATTTCACTCTGTCACCACGAGCCATGTTGAATCACTATTTCACTCTGTCACCACGAGCCATGTTGAATCACTATTTCACTCTGTCACCACGAGCCATGTTGAATCACTATTTCACTCTGTCACCACGAGCCATGTTGAATCACTATTTCACTCTGTCACCACGAGCCATGTTGAATCACTATTTCACTCTGTCACCACGAGCCATGTTGAATCACTATTTCACTCTGTCACCACGAGCCATGTTGAATCACTATTTCACTCTGTCACCACGAGCCATGTTGAATCACTATTTCACTCTGTCACCACGAGCCATGTTGAATCACTATTTCACTCTGTCACCACGAGCCATGTTGAATCACTATTTCACTCTGTCACCACGAGCCATGTTGAATCACTATTTCACTCTGTCACCACGAGCCATGTTGAATCACTATTTCACTCTGTCACCACGAGCCATGTTGAATCACTATTTCACTCTGTCACCACGAGCCATGTTGAATCACTATTTCACTCTGTCACCACGAGCCATGTTGAATCACTATTTCACTCTGTCACCACGAGCCATGTTGAATCACTATTTCACTCTGTCACCACGAGCCATGTTGAATCACTATTTCACTCTGTCACCACGAGCCATGTTGAATCACTATTTCACTCTGTCACCACGAGCCATGTTGAATCACTATTTCACTCTGTCACCACGAGCCATGTTGAATCACTATTTCACTCTGTCACCACGAGCCATGTTGAATCACTATTTCACTCTGTCACCACGAGCCATGTTGAATCACTATTTCACTCTGTCACCACGAGCCATGTTGAATCACTATTTCACTCTGTCACCACGAGCCATGTTGAATCACTATTTCACTCTGTCACCACGAGCCATGTTGAATCACTATTTCACTCTGTCACCACGAGCCATGTTGAATCACTATTTCACTCTGTCACCACGAGCCATGTTGAATCACTATTTCACTCTGTCCACCACGAGCCATGTTGAATCACTATTTCACTCTGTCACCACGAGCCATGTTGAATCACTATTTCACTCTGTCACCACGAGCCATGTTGAATCACTATTTCACTCTGTCACCACGAGCCATGTTGAATCACTATTTCACTCTGTCACCACGAGCCATGTTGAATCACTATTTCACTCTGTCACCACGAGCCATGTTGAATCACTATTTCACTCTGTCACCACGAGCCATGTTGAATCACTATTTCACTCTGTCACCACGAGCCATGTTGAATCACTATTTCACTCTGTCACCACGAGCCATGTTGAATCACTATTTCACTCTGTCACCACGAGCCATGTTGAATCACTATTTCACTCTGTCACCACGAGCCATGTTGAATCACTATTTCACTCTGTCACCACGAGCCATGTTGAATCACTATTTCACTCTGTCACCACGAGCCATGTTGAATCACTATTTCACTCTGTCACCACGAGCCATGTTGAATCACTATTTCACTCTGTCACCACGAGCCATGTTGAATCACTATTTCACTCTGTCACCACGAGCCATGTTGAATCACTATTTCACTCTGTCACCACGAGCCATGTTGAATCACTATTTCACTCTGTCACCACGAGCCATGTTGAATCACTATTTCACTCTGTCACCACGAGCCATGTTGAATCACTATTTCACTCTGTCACCACGAGCCATGTTGAATCACTATTTCACTCTGTCACCACGAGCCATGTTGAATCACTATTTCACTCTGTCACCACGAGCCATGTTGAATCACTATTTCACTCTGTCACCACGAGCCATGTTGAATCACTATTTCACTCTGTCACCACGAGCCATGTTGAATCACTATTTCACTCTGTCACCACGAGCCATGTTGAATCACTATTTCACTCTGTCACCACGAGCCATGTTGAATCACTATTTCACTCTGTCACCACGAGCCATGTTGAATCACTATTTCACTCTGTCACCACGAGCCATGTTGAATCACTATTTCACTCTGTCACCACGAGCCATGTTGAATCACTATTTCACTCTGTCACCACGAGCCATGTTGAATCACTATTTCACTCTGTCACCACGAGCCATGTTGAATCACTATTTCACTCTGTCACCACGAGCCATGTTGAATCACTATTTCACTCTGTCACCACGAGCCATGTTGAATCACTATTTCACTCTGTCACCACGAGCCATGTTGAATCACTATTTCACTCTGTCACCACGAGCCATGTTGAATCACTATTTCACTCTGTCACCACGAGCCATGTTGAATCACTATTTCACTCTGTCACCACGAGCCATGTTGAATCACTATTTCACTCTGTCACCACGAGCCATGTTGAATCACTATTTCACTCTGTCACCACGAGCCATGTTGAATCACTATTTCACTCTGTCACCACGAGCCATGTTGAATCACTATTTCACTCTGTCACCACGAGCCATGTTGAATCACTATTTCACTCTGTCACCACGAGCCATGTTGAATCACTATTTCACTCTGTCACCACGAGCCATGTTGAATCACTATTTCACTCTGTCACCACGAGCCATGTTGAATCACTATTTCACTCTGTCACCACGAGCCATGTTGAATCACTATTTCACTCTGTCACCACGAGCCATGTTGAATCACTATTTCACTCTGTCACCACGAGCCATGTTGAATCACTATTTCACTCTGTCACCACGAGCCATGTTGAATCACTATTTCACTCTGTCACCACGAGCCATGTTGAATCACTATTTCACTCTGTCACCACGAGCCATGTTGAATCACTATTTCACTCTGTCACCACGAGCCATGTTGAATCACTATTTCACTCTGTCACCACGAGCCATGTTGAATCACTATTTCACTCTGTCACCACGAGCCATGTTGAATCACTATTTCACTCTGTCACCACGAGCCATGTTGAATCACTATTTCACTCTGTCACCACGAGCCATGTTGAATCACTATTTCACTCTGTCACCACGAGCCATGTTGAATCACTATTTCACTCTGTCACCACGAGCCATGTTGAATCACTATTTCACTCTGTCACCACGAGCCATGTTGAATCACTATTTCACTCTGTCACCACGAGCCATGTTGAATCACTATTTCACTCTGTCACCACGAGCCATGTTGAATCACTATTTCACTCTGTCACCACGAGCCATGTTGAATCACTATTTCACTCTGTCACCACGAGCCATGTTGAATCACTATTTCACTCTGTCACCACGAGCCATGTTGAATCACTATTTCACTCTGTCACCACGAGCCATGTTGAATCACTATTTCACTCTGTCACCACGAGCCATGTTGAATCACTATTTCACTCTGTCACCACGAGCCATGTTGAATCACTATTTCACTCTGTCACCACGAGCCATGTTGAATCACTATTTCACTCTGTCACCACGAGCCATGTTGAATCACTATTTCACTCTGTCACCACGAGCCATGTTGAATCACTATTTCACTCTGTCACCACGAGCCATGTTGAATCACTATTTCACTCTGTCACCACGAGCCATGTTGAATCACTATTTCACTCTGTCACCACGAGCCATGTTGAATCACTATTTCACTCTGTCACCACGAGCCATGTTGAATCACTATTTCACTCTGTCACCACGAGCCATGTTGAATCACTATTTCACTCTGTCACCACGAGCCATGTTGAATCACTATTTCACTCTGTCACCACGAGCCATGTTGAATCACTATTTCACTCTGTCACCACGAGCCATGTTGAATCACTATTTCACTCTGTCACCACGAGCCATGTTGAATCACTATTTCACTCTGTCACCACGAGCCATGTTGAATCACTATTTCACTCTGTCACCACGAGCCATGTTGAATCACTATTTCACTCTGTCACCACGAGCCATGTTGAATCACTATTTCACTCTGTCACCACGAGCCATGTTGAATCACTATTTCACTCTGTCACCACGAGCCATGTTGAATCACTATTTCACTCTGTCACCACGAGCCATGTTGAATCACTATTTCACTCTGTCACCACGAGCCATGTTGAATCACTATTTCACTCTGTCACCACGAGCCATGTTGAATCACTATTTCACTCTGTCACCACGAGCCATGTTGAATCACTATTTCACTCTGTCACCACGAGCCATGTTGAATCACTATTTCACTCTGTCACCACGAGCCATGTTGAATCACTATTTCACTCTGTCACCACGAGCCATGTTGAATCACTATTTCACTCTGTCACCACGAGCCATGTTGAATCACTATTTCACTCTGTCACCACGAGCCATGTTGAATCACTATTTCACTCTGTCACCACGAGCCATGTTGAATCACTATTTCACTCTGTCACCACGAGCCATGTTGAATCACTATTTCACTCTGTCACCACGAGCCATGTTGAATCACTATTTCACTCTGTCACCACGAGCCATGTTGAATCACTATTTCACTCTGTCACCACGAGCCATGTTGAATCACTATTTCACTCTGTCACCACGAGCCATGTTGAATCACTATTTCACTCTGTCACCACGAGCCATGTTGAATCACTATTTCACTCTGTCACCACGAGCCATGTTGAATCACTATTTCACTCTGTCACCACGAGCCATGTTGAATCACTATTTCACTCTGTCACCACGAGCCATGTTGAATCACTATTTCACTCTGTCACCACGAGCCATGTTGAATCACTATTTCACTCTGTCACCACGAGCCATGTTGAATCACTATTTCACTCTGTCACCACGAGCCATGTTGAATCACTATTTCACTCTGTCACCACGAGCCATGTTGAATCACTATTTCACTCTGTCACCACGAGCCATGTTGAATCACTATTTCACTCTGTCACCACGAGCCATGTTGAATCACTATTTCACTCTGTCACCACGAGCCATGTTGAATCACTATTTCACTCTGTCACCACGAGCCATGTTGAATCACTATTTCACTCTGTCACCACGAGCCATGTTGAATCACTATTTCACTCTGTCACCACGAGCCATGTTGAATCACTATTTCACTCTGTCACCACGAGCCATGTTGAATCACTATTTCACTCTGTCACCACGAGCCATGTTGAATCACTATTTCACTCTGTCACCACGAGCCATGTTGAATCACTATTTCACTCTGTCACCACGAGCCATGTTGAATCACTATTTCACTCTGTCACCACGAGCCATGTTGAATCACTATTTCACTCTGTCACCACGAGCCATGTTGAATCACTATTTCACTCTGTCACCACGAGCCATGTTGAATCACTATTTCACTCTGTCACCACGAGCCATGTTGAATCACTATTTCACTCTGTCACCACGAGCCATGTTGAATCACTATTTCACTCTGTCACCACGAGCCATGTTGAATCACTATTTCACTCTGTCACCACGAGCCATGTTGAATCACTATTTCACTCTGTCACCACGAGCCATGTTGAATCACTATTTCACTCTGTCACCACGAGCCATGTTGAATCACTATTTCACTCTGTCACCACGAGCCATGTTGAATCACTATTTCACTCTGTCACCACGAGCCATGTTGAATCACTATTTCACTCTGTCACCACGAGCCATGTTGAATCACTATTTCACTCTGTCACCACGAGCCATGTTGAATCACTATTTCACTCTGTCACCACGAGCCATGTTGAATCACTATTTCACTCTGTCACCACGAGCCATGTTGAATCACTATTTCACTCTGTCACCACGAGCCATGTTGAATCACTATTTCACTCTGTCACCACGAGCCATGTTGAATCACTATTTCACTCTGTCACCACGAGCCATGTTGAATCACTATTTCACTCTGTCACCACGAGCCATGTTGAATCACTATTTCACTCTGTCACCACGAGCCATGTTGAATCACTATTTCACTCTGTCACCACGAGCCATGTTGAATCACTATTTCACTCTGTCACCACGAGCCATGTTGAATCACTATTTCACTCTGTCACCACGAGCCATGTTGAATCACTATTTCACTCTGTCACCACGAGCCATGTTGAATCACTATTTCACTCTGTCACCACGAGCCATGTTGAATCACTATTTCACTCTGTCACCACGAGCCATGTTGAATCACTATTTCACTCTGTCACCACGAGCCATGTTGAATCACTATTTCACTCTGTCACCACGAGCCATGTTGAATCACTATTTCACTCTGTCACCACGAGCCATGTTGAATCACTATTTCACTCTGTCACCACGAGCCATGTTGAATCACTATTTCACTCTGTCACCACGAGCCATGTTGAATCACTATTTCACTCTGTCACCACGAGCCATGTTGAATCACTATTTCACTCTGTCACCACGAGCCATGTTGAATCACTATTTCACTCTGTCACCACGAGCCATGTTGAATCACTATTTCACTCTGTCACCACGAGCCATGTTGAATCACTATTTCACTCTGTCACCACGAGCCATGTTGAATCACTATTTCACTCTGTCACCACGAGCCATGTTGAATCACTATTTCACTCTGTCACCACGAGCCATGTTGAA
This sequence comes from Microglena sp. YARC, assembly GCA_022414725.1. Lineage (NCBI taxonomy): Eukaryota > Viridiplantae > Chlorophyta > Chlorophyceae > Chlamydomonadales > Chlamydomonadaceae > Microglena > Microglena sp. YARC. Next base: position 19,922 of record JAJSRW010000862.1, on the reverse strand, counting down.
TCACTATTTCACTCTGTCACCACGAGCCATGTTGAATCACTATTTCACTCTGTCACCACGAGCCATGTTGAATCACTATTTCACTCTGTCACCACGAGCCATGTTGAATCACTATTTCACTCTGTCACCACGAGCCATGTTGAATCACTATTTCACTCTGTCACCACGAGCCATGTTGAATCACTATTTCACTCTGTCACCACGAGCCATGTTGAATCACTATTTCACTCTGTCACCACGAGCCATGTTGAATCACTATTTCACTCTGTCACCACGAGCCATGTTGAATCACTATTTCACTCTGTCACCACGAGCCATGTTGAATCACTATTTCACTCTGTCACCACGAGCCATGTTGAATCACTATTTCACTCTGTCACCACGAGCCATGTTGAATCACTATTTCACTCTGTCACCACGAGCCATGTTGAATCACTATTTCACTCTGTCACCACGAGCCATGTTGAATCACTATTTCACTCTGTCACCACGAGCCATGTTGAATCACTATTTCACTCTGTCACCACGAGCCATGTTGAATCACTATTTCACTCTGTCACCACGAGCCATGTTGAATCACTATTTCACTCTGTCACCACGAGCCATGTTGAATCACTATTTCACTCTGTCACCACGAGCCATGTTGAATCACTATTTCACTCTGTCACCACGAGCCATGTTGAATCACTATTTCACTCTGTCACCACGAGCCATGTTGAATCACTATTTCACTCTGTCACCACGAGCCATGTTGAATCACTATTTCACTCTGTCACCACGAGCCATGTTGAATCACTATTTCACTCTGTCACCACGAGCCATGTTGAATCACTATTTCACTCTGTCACCACGAGCCATGTTGAATCACTATTTCACTCTGTCACCACGAGCCATGTTGAATCACTATTTCACTCTGTCACCACGAGCCATGTTGAATCACTATTTCACTCTGTCACCACGAGCCATGTTGAATCACTATTTCACTCTGTCACCACGAGCCATGTTGAATCACTATTTCACTCTGTCACCACGAGCCATGTTGAATCACTATTTCACTCTGTCACCACGAGCCATGTTGAATCACTATTTCACTCTGTCACCACGAGCCATGTTGAATCACTATTTCACTCTGTCACCACGAGCCATGTTGAATCACTATTTCACTCTGTCACCACGAGCCATGTTGAATCACTATTTCACTCTGTCACCACGAGCCATGTTGAATCACTATTTCACTCTGTCACCACGAGCCATGTTGAATCACTATTTCACTCTGTCACCACGAGCCATGTTGAATCACTATTTCACTCTGTCACCACGAGCCATGTTGAATCACTATTTCACTCTGTCACCACGAGCCATGTTGAATCACTATTTCACTCTGTCACCACGAGCCATGTTGAATCACTATTTCACTCTGTCACCACGAGCCATGTTGAATCACTATTTCACTCTGTCACCACGAGCCATGTTGAATCACTATTTCACTCTGTCACCACGAGCCATGTTGAATCACTATTTCACTCTGTCACCACGAGCCATGTTGAATCACTATTTCACTCTGTCACCACGAGCCATGTTGAATCACTATTTCACTCTGTCACCACGAGCCATGTTGAATCACTATTTCACTCTGTCACCACGAGCCATGTTGAATCACTATTTCACTCTGTCACCACGAGCCATGTTGAATCACTATTTCACTCTGTCACCACGAGCCATGTTGAATCACTATTTCACTCTGTCACCACGAGCCATGTTGAATCACTATTTCACTCTGTCACCACGAGCCATGTTGAATCACTATTTCACTCTGTCACCACGAGCCATGTTGAATCACTATTTCACTCTGTCACCACGAGCCATGTTGAATCACTATTTTCACTCTGTCACCACGAGCCATGTTGAATCACTATTTCACTATTTCACTGTCACCACGAGCCATGTTGAATCACTATTTCACTCTGTCACCACGAGCCCATGTTGAATCACTATTTCACTCTGTCACCACGAGCCATGTTGAATCACTATTTCACTCTGTCACCACGAGCCATGTTGAATCACTATTTCACTCATGTTGTCACCACGAGCCATGTTGAATCACTATTTCACTCTGTCACCACGAGCCATGTTGAATCACTATTTCACTCTGTCACCACGAGCCATGTTGAATCACTATTTCACTCTGTCACCACGAGCCATGTTGAATCACTATTTCACTCTGTCACCACGAGCCATGTTGAATCACTATTTCACTCTGTCACCACGAGCCATGTTGAATCACTATTTCACTCTGTCACCACGAGCCATGTTGAATCACTATTTCACTCTGTCACCACGAGCCATGTTGAATCACTATTTCACTCTGTCACCACGAGCCATGTTGAATCACTATTTCACTCTGTCACCACGAGCCATGTTGAATCACTATTTCACTCTGTCACCACGAGCCATGTTGAATCACTATTTCACTCTGTCACCACGAGCCATGTTGAATCACTATTTCACTCTGTCACCACGAGCCATGTTGAATCACTATTTCACTCTGTCACCACGAGCCATGTTGAATCACTATTTCACTCTGTCACCACGAGCCATGTTGAATCACTATTTCACTCTGTCACCACGAGCCATGTTGAATCACTATTTCACTCTGTCACCACGCAGCCATGTTGAATCACTATTTCACTCTGTCACCACGAGCCATGTTGAATCACTATTTCACTCTGTCACCACGAGCCATGTTGAATCACTATTTCACTCTGTCACCACGAGCCATGTTGAATCACTATTTCACTCTGTCACCACGAGCCATGTTGAATCACTATTTCACTCTGTCACCACGAGCCATGTTGAATCACTATTTCACTCTGTCACCACGAGCCATGTTGAATCACTATTTCACTCTGTCACCACGAGCCATGTTGAATCACTATTTCACTCTGTCACCACGAGCCATGTTGAATCACTATTTCACTCTGTCACCAACGAGCCATGTTGAATCACTATTTCACTCTGTCACCACGAGCCATGTTGAATCACTATTTCACTCTGTCACCACGAGCCATGTTGAATCACTATTTCACTCTGTCACCACGAGCCATGTTGAATCACTATTTCACTCTGTCACCACGAGCCATGTTGAATCACTATTTCACTCTGTCACCACGAGCCATGTTGAATCACTATTTCACTCTGTCACCACGAGCCATGTTGAATCACTATTTCACTCTGTCACCACGAGCCATGTTGAATCACTATTCACTCTGTCACCACGAGCCATGTTGAATCACTATTTCACTCTGTCACCACGAGCCATGTTGAATCACTATTTCACTCTGTCACCACGAGCCATGTTGAATCACTATTTCACTCTGTCACCACGAGCCATGTTGAATCACTATTTCACTCTGTCACCACGAGCCATGTTGAATCACTATTTCACTCTGTCACCACGAGCCATGTTGAATCACTATTTCACTCTGTCACCACGAGCCATGTTGAATCACTATTTCACTCTGTCACCACGAGCCATGTTGAATCACTATTTCACTCTGTCACCACGAGCCATGTTGAATCACTATTTCACTCTGTCACCACGAGCCATGTTGAATCACTATTTCACTCTGTCACCACGAGCCATGTTGAATCACTATTTCACTCTGTCACCACGAGCCATGTTGAATCACTATTTCACTCTGTCACCACGAGCCATGTTGAATCACTATTTCACTCTGTCACCACGAGCCATGTTGAATCACTATTTCACTCTGTCACCACGAGCCATGTTGAATCACTATTTCACTCTGTCACCACGAGCCATGTTGATCACTATTTCACTCTGTCACCACGAGCCATGTTGAATCACTATTTCACTCTGTCACCACGAGCCATGTTGAATCACTATTTCACTCTGTCACCACGAGCCATGTTGAATCACTATTTCACTCTGTCACCACGAGCCATGTTGAATCACTATTTCACTCTGTCACCACGAGCCATGTTGAATCACTATTTCACTCTGTCACCACGAGCCATGTTGAATCACTATTTCACTCTGTCACCACGAGCCATGTTGAATCACTATTTCACTCTGTCACCACGAGCCATGTTGAATCACTATTTCACTCTGTCACCACGAGCCATGTTGAATCACTATTTCACTCTGTCACCACGAGCCATGTTGAATCACTATTTCACTCTGTCACCACGAGCCATGTTGAATCACTATTTCACTCTGTCACCACGAGCCATGTTGAATCACTATTTCACTCTGTCACCACGAGCCATGTTGAATCACTATTTCACTCTGTCACCACGAGCCATGTTGACTCTCCATGTTGAATCACTATTTCACTCTCAACACGAGCCATGTTGAATCACTATTTCACTCTGTCACCACGAGCCATGTTGAATCACTATTTCACTCTGTCACCACGAGCCATGTTGAATCACTATTTCACTCTTCATGTTGAATCACTATTTCACTCTGTCACACGAGCCATGTTGAATCACTATTTCACTCTGTCACCACGAGCCATGTTGAATCACTATTTCACTCTGTCACACGAGCCATGTTGTATCACTATTCCACTCTGTCACCACGAGCCATGTTGAATCACTATTTCACTCTGTCACCACGAGCCATGTTGAATCACATTTCACTCTGTCACCACGAGCCATGTTGAATCACTATTTCACTCTGTCACCACGAGCCATGTTGAATCACTATTTCACTACTTGTCACCACGATGGCCATGTTGAATCACTATTTCACTCTGTCACCACGAGCCATGTTGAATCACTATTTCACTCTGTCACCACGAGCCATGTTGAATCACTATTTCACTCTGTCACCACGAGCCATGTTGAATCACTATTTCACTCTGTCACACGAGCCATGTTGAATCACTATTCACTCTGTCACCACGAGCCATGTTGAATCACTATTTCACTCTGTCACCACGAGCCATGTTGAATCACTATTTCACTCTGTCACCACGAGCCATGGTTGAATCACTATTTCACTCTGTCACCACGAAGCCATGTTGAATCACTATTTCACTCTGTCACCGAGCCATGTTGAATCACTATTTCACTCTGTCACCACGAGCCATGTTGAATCACTATTTCACTCTGTCACCACGAGCCATGTTGAATCACTATTTCACTCTTCACACGAGCCATGTTGAATCAACTATTCACTCTGTCACCAAGAGCCATGTGAATCACTATTTCACTCTGTCACCACGAGCCATGTTGAATCACTATTTCACTCTGTCACCACGAGCATGTTGAATCACTATTTTCACTCTGTCACCACGAGCCATGTGGGAATCACTACCACTCTGTCACCACGGAGCCATGTTGAATCACTATTTCACTCTGTCACCACGAGCCATGTTGAATCACTATTTATCACTCTGTCCCACGAGCCATGTGAATCACTATTTCACTCTGTCACCACGAGCATATGTTGAATCACTATTTCACTCTGTCCATCCAACGAGCCATGTTGGGAATCACTATTCACTCTGTCACCACGAGCCATGTTGAATCACTATTTCACTCTGTCACCACCACGAGCCATGTTGAATCTAACTATTTCACTCTGTCACCAACGAGCCTGTTGAATCACTATTTCACTCTGTCACCACGAGCCATGTTGAATCACTATTTCACTTCTGTCACCACGAGCCATGTTTGAATCACTATTTCACTCTGTCACCACCGAGCATGTTGAATCACTATTTCACTCTGTCACCACGAGCCATGTTGAATATCACTATTTCACTCTGTCACCACGAGCCATGTTGAATCACTATTTCACTCTGTCATTGTTGAATATCACTATTCACACGAGCCATGTTGAATCATATTTCACTCTGTCACCCACGAGCCATGTTGAATCACTATTCACTCCTGTCACCACGCAGCCATGTTGAATCACTATTTCAGCTCTGTCACCACGAGCCATATGTGCCATATTGATCACTATTTCACTCTGTCACCACGAGCCATGTTGAAATCCACTATTTCACTCTGTCAGCATTTCTATGAGCGGAATTCACTATAATTCTCTGTCAGCCATTATGATCTTTGACTACTTATTACTCCCACTCACCGGATCGGCCCTTGACTCTGCACCCCACGAGCCATGTAGCTCCGTGGAGTCATGTAATTTGCGGTGCTCTATGAGTTTTGGTGACTTGGGTGACTTACTTTTAGCTCCCTTAGAACTACGGCCCCTTATAAGTGAATAGCTTACCCGGTAGAACTGAGTCATCTCTGTTAGTAGGTGCTCAGTGTCAGCTTCCTATTGACTGCCGGTCCCATGTGTCTTATCGGTCTCTCCTTGACATGTCCTGTGCTTAAACGGTCAGGGGTACAAGATCCGGGCTTAGGGTCTATTCAGGTTTACAGGCATCCACTTTGCCCACGCGCTGGTGTCCTTTAGTGTACGTCCTTGCTTGTAACGTTATTCTCGTCTCTGTGTATAGATTGGCGCGTCTGTCTCCGCTGCATACATCTCTGTCCACTCTTAGAAGTGCTTTAATAGCTGATAGGTTCTGGGCTTCATCTCGATCTACCACTGCTTTATAATGCAACTTCCGCGTGGGCCTCCTGCCCGGCTTCGAAAAGCCTAACCCCACAGAATGGTTTGTCTTGGTCGCGCGGTTATAGGAGTAAGCGTCATTGTATCCTATGGCTGCGACCGCATTCTTCCGTTCAAGACTCGTGTTCACCACTGATTGGCTTGAATGATTGCGCGGCCAGCGGCTCTGCTGCCTTAGATGAGTCTCCTTCCGCCATCATGGAAGACATCCCCCCCTACCAAACCTCCATTTCTCTCCCTCCTTCTCCTCTTGTCCAACGCCTTCCTTCCTGAGGTAGAGGATATTCTGATGCGTCTATGCTGGCGTCTCGACTCAGATCATCAAATACAAGTTCTTCTCCTCCGCCTCCTGATGCCCGTTTTGAGTATGACAATGCTGATCTGGCTCGCCATAAGCATGAAGATGGCTACTACACTGAAGATGACGACGAACAGGAAGACCTACAGAGTGCGCGGAGTGGTGACTTCGGTGGAGTCACACCTTCCACTGCCACTCGTGTTTTTGAGTTCTCCGGTGTTTGAGCACCAGTCGGCTCCTCCTCCTCCTCCTCCTCCTCCTGTCTACAAAGCCTCCGACTGCTCCCTCCGCACATCCACCTGCGGTACCTGAGTTGGCTATGCCGACTTTGCTGAGAAGCTCGTCACTTGGTCCTTTGATTCCTCCCCTCCCCTTTGTTCGCAACCCTTCTGAGCGAGCTCTGGCTGGCTACCACACGCGGTCTCGTGAGACTGCTGCTGCTGCCTCGAGTGTCCACAGCGATGCTGCTGGCCCCTCCCTGAATCCACCTCCACCTCCCACCGGTGGAGCAGCCTCCTGCCCCTTCTCCTTTTCCTCCCCCCCTGCCCTACTTACCCGAATCGCTCGCTGGGATGCTTATCCTGGGAGCACCTGCTTGATGGCTCCACACCTTCGCGCATGGATGTGCGGAGTTGCCGCCATATTCGCCAGGCGCAGGAAAGCTGGTGACTCCTTGGACCGCACTTTGTACGGTAGGATGGATCAGGCTGCCACTCGGGCTAATCTAGATACGAAGGGGCGGGCTAGGCGAGTGATGGTGTTCTCTGAGTTGGGTCTTGCATGCCGTGCTTATCTGGGGCCTGTGCAGGCAGGGATTGACTACCCCCCTCCTGGTGGTGCTACCTTTGGTGGATTGGGAGTTCGAAATGCAAATCTACGCAAGTACCAGTTTGCCAAAGTTCCTCTCAGCTTTGTACCTCCTAGGCCAGATTTTGAGCTACTCGTAAATGTTGCGAGTTCTTGGATGAGATTGAGAACCTTGATGACCAGCGTGCATATGATGCTGGCATCGCTGCCGAGTACTTTCTGTCGGTTCGCGCTATGTATGATGCCACGCCGTTTTCGCCTGTTGCCTCACCACCTGCCTCTCCTAGTCAGACTCGTGTCGATCCTGCACTGTTAGGATTTAAGTACCCTGCCCCTTGCCACGCCAGGAGTTTCATGTGTCTCACCATGATGCTCGCGCACATGACGGAACCGATGGTACAGGTGTATCAGGATTTTGCTACACCTCGCGATATCTTACTGCATATTCAAGAGGCAGCATTCTGATGCCCTTGCTGCTCGGGTTCCCCTCATTGCTTGTTGAGCTTCGTAGTGTGACCATGAACAACTCTGAACCCGTGGATGTGTTCTTTCGCAGGGTGCGGCAGTTGTGCACTGATCTTCGCAGTGCGGGATACCCGCAGCCGCAGCGTCACGCGATGCACACTATAATCAATGGCATCACTCACCCTCGATTCGATTCGCTGCGCCTCCAGTTTTGGCTTTTGAGTTGTACCAGAACAAGACCGTAGACTACTGGTCTTGTCTTGATGCTTATAGATCGTTAGATTTTCTTAAATGTGTCTCTCCCCAGGTCTGATCCAAGCTCCTGGCTGGTCCCGCGACCCTCCCCCAGATCCCTGCTAATGCTGCTTTTTCCAGCGGGGCAAGGGATCTGGTTCTCAGAGTTCCGGGGCACCAAGAGGCGCTTGGATTGCACTTGGGGACCCTGTCGTTTCGAAAAAACGAGCCACTCGGAAGACCGCTGCTTTACAAAGTATCCGGAACTCAGAAAGGCCAAGGGACGTGCACCTGTGCTTCTGAACCGGTGCCCGTAGCTTTGGCCCTTCCAGGGTCGCTTACACACGTAAGCAGCTGTCGTCCTTGCAGGCTCAGATCGATGGGTACGCCATTTCAAAAGAACTAGGAGGTAAGCTCTGTCCTATTTTCTTGCACGACTAAGTTCTCTCAAACATTTTGCAGCCCAAGTCTTTCTGAAGGTATCTGGCATGTGGACTCGGGAGCTGGGATGTCAATCACAGGTGATAGGTCGTTGTTCACTGTGTTTGAAATCTGCTGTTGGGGCCTGCAGTTCGATTTGCTGATGGGGTGATTCAACGCGTCAGAAGGGTATGGGGTCCATTGTGTTATGTAGTGATTGGTTACCAAACATCAATCACCTTAACCAATGTTTTCTATACATACCCCACTGTCCAGTAAATCTCCTGTCCGTACATGCTGTGTAGCTTCATTCCCTCCAACTGCAAGATTGCTTTTGATAGTATTAGTTGTACTGCCACTCAGGGCTCTTCTGTGCTCTGGTCCTTCCTGCTTCCAGTGATGGTGTGGTAAAGTTTGCAAGTAGGCCTTGTCACACCTCCAGTCGTTTGTTTGAGGGATTGAACACTGAATATTATCCAGCTTTTGCACTTGATGTTGATGAGGACGGTGGAGATTATTTTCTCCCTACCACTCCCTGCATGGTTGTGGCATAGGCGACAGGGTCATCCCGGTTATGATGCTTGCACAAACCTTGTCAAGCGTGGTATGGGTTAAGAACTTACCCCTCAGCCTTCATCAAGTACATAAAGATGGGTAAGATCCATGTGATGCTTGTCAAAAGGCTAAGGGAAAGCGTCTCCTTTTTTCCTAAAGAAAGCATGACTGAGGTCCTTGCACCCCTCCAACGACCTTGCACTTGGATATCATGGGACCGGTTCATATTAGGGGTACTTCGTGGGGAGTTTTATATCTTGTGCCTTGTAGACCAATTCGTTCTGGCTATGCTGAGGTATTGTGCATTGAGGACCAAGGATGAAGCTCCCCTTAGCAGTCCAGACTATCATCCTCAGATGTCAAATCAGCTGCAGGGGTTTGCCTTTAAGTGTCTGAGATCTGACAGGGCTAAAGAGTTTATAGTTAAATGGTTCGAGGATTGGTTAGAATCGGTTGGGGCAGTACATGAGTTGTCTTTGGCATACACTGCACAGCAGAATGCAACTGTGGAAAGGTATAATGGGGTCCTTCAGAATATAGCTAGGAGTATCCACTTGGAGTCTAAGCTTACTAAGTCCTTTTGGCCCTATGCCTTCCTGGCTGCTTGTTACCTTAGAAACCGTCTGCCTAACAGGGACGCAAGACACCCTTTGAGTTGTTTTATGGGGTGAAACCTGATGTGTCGTTATTACGTGTGTTTGGATGCCCCTGCTATGTTACTCTAGTCAATGGGAAGAAACGTAATAAGCTAGACGAAAGGGCGTTATCTGGTAGACTGGTTGGGTATTCTCTGGTGAGTAAGGGTTATTTTGTTTGGGTTCCTAAGTTGCGCCAGGTAAGTAGAGAGTCGTGATGTACTCTTCTTATGAGCAGTTTGATCATAACTGCATTCCTGGGCTAACTCCCTATGATGGGTCGCCATATGTCTCTAGCATCCCTGCCGCCATCAACGGACACATGCCTGAGGTTGCGGTTGATTCCCTAGACCCTTTGTCTTCCCCAATTGTTGACACATGTCCTGGCCCATAGGATGACTCTGCGACCTAGGTCGGGGGCCAGTGGTACTGTTTTTTGCGTGAGAAACACACTGGGCGGGCGAGTTTCTGCGGCTCCTACGGACAAAATCTTTAGCCGAATCTCAGGGGGTCGCCAGGCCCTCCTCTGCGTCACATTCCGTTGGTGAAGTCGTTGGATTTACACCAACTCAGGCCATAGTGGATCCTTTGTTAGATCCATTGCCTACTAGTCATCATACTCCCATCATTCACTGATAGCTCGATGGAGTTGGTGAACGCTTCACCTCCTGCCGTCTCTGATAGATTACTCAGGAGTCCGGGTGATGATGTAGCCGTTGCAGATGATGCAAGTGATGATCTTGAACCGTGGTCAGGCTCCGATACTGCGTATGGCTGGGGTGTTCCGGTCGACCCAGGCTTCGTTGATTTTAGAGGCAAAGAAGGCCGCCCTGTTCAAACCAGGCAGTAGTTCTGCACTGGGGGCTTTACTAATGGTTACTGCTGATTACTGCTGATACCCCCGCTGCCCATGTACAAGTAAACTGCTTGTACGTGGGAGCATCTGTTGCATCCACCACTGAACTGACCTACAAAGCTGCCATGTTGCATACCAACCCTGACAGGGATCAATGGCTTCTTGCCATGAAGGATGAGATGGCTTCCCTTCATGCCCATGGTACATGGGTTCTCACTCCACAGCCTCGTAAGCAGAAGATCCTGTCTGGCAGGTGGTTATTTGTGAAGAAGATTGGTGTTGATGGTACTATACGCTTCAAGGCACGTTTTTTGTGGTCCGTGGTTTTCTGCAGCGTCCTGGGCTGGATTTTCATGATGTATATGCCCCTGTCTCCTCCAAAGCAGGTCTTAGGGTGCTCCTGGCTGCCATCACTCATAGGAAGATGTTTGTTCGGCAGCTAGACATCAAGACTGCATTCCTAAATGCCAAGCTGGAGCCTGGTCTGGACCTGTACTGCCACCAGCCTGAGGGCTTTAGGCACCTTGAGTCCTAACGGTGTTCCACTTGTCTGCAAACTGATCAAGTCCCTTTATGGATTGAAGCAGGCACCCAGAGCTTGGAGTAGGGGATGTCAAGCGGGTTCTGGTTGCTCATGGCTTTACTATGTGCAAGGCAGAACCTGCTCTGTACTTTAGGAAGGATTCTGATGGTGGGTGGAGCTATGTCCTGACCTATGTTGATGACTTTATCTGTGCTTTTAGTGAGCTGGATAGGTATGTGTTGCTGATCCAGGCAATGGAAGCAGCTGGCTGGGAGGTCAAAGAGATGGGTGTTCCAATTCAGTTCCTCTCTTTGGACATGGATGTTACCCTTGACTCTGAAGGCAGGTTGTGTTCAGATCAATCTTCTCTCAGCACACTACATTGTTGATCTGGTGAGCCACGGTTTGGTCTTACTGCTGCTGCCCCACCCAAGTTTGCTGCTCCCATGGCCAAATCCACTGTTTCTGACGCCCCTGGAGAGCCCCTGCCGTCTAATAGCCAGTACCTCTCTCTTGTAGGTGGCTTTGGCTATACCTGGCCACTTGCACCAGGCCTGATATTTCCTTTGCTGTTAGCTATTTATCCAGGTTCTCTGCTCACCCTACAGTCCCTCTCTGGGGGGCTGCCAAACGGTTACTCTTGTATTGAGAACACATTCTCACCTGGTCTCACTTACACCCACAGCCCTGATTTCACTTTTACTGTCTTTAGTGACTCATCTTATGCTGATGATGGGTCTGACAGGAGATTCTCAGACTGGCTTTGCAGTTCTAGCTGGTGGGTGCATTGTTAACTGGATGAGCAAGCGACAGCCTACTGTTGCTATTAGCTCTAGTGAGGCTGAGTATCAGGCCTGTCCCAGGCTGCCAGGGAGTCCAATGGTTGAAGAAATTGAGGGTGGATCTGGGTCTGCCCTTGTGCTTTGGTTACAATTCAGGGTGACAACTTAGGTTCCCTGAGTTGGGCCACTGACTGGCAGCTTCTGCCTCGCAGCAAGCACATTGATGTTATTCATCACTACATCAAGGAGCTGGTCGGAGGATGGCCAACTGGCTGTTGCCTATGTTAACACTGTGGATAAACTGTGCTGACCCCTTCACCAAGCCCCTTGATCCTGCTGTGTTCTGGCGGTTTGTCCGTATGCTTGGAATGACCGCTACTTCTTAGGGTCATTTTTCTTGTTTTTTTTGGTTATCATTGTATGGCATTAGGTTCCTATTCCCGGATTCGGGTTTTCTATACCGTTGTTACCCGTCATTGATATTCGGTTATCCTCTTTTCTCCCTTGGCACTCGTTGGTATTTTGCCTTGGTCCATTCCTTCATTTACACCCTTTGGGTTACATTTGAAGTTCTCTCGTTTTTTCGGAGTTCTTTAGTTTTTTTTTTTTAATCTGTTACATATAGTTCTATGTCCCAGTGCCATAGGTGGAGTAGTTAGTCTTTGTATGTCACCTGTGTCATAGGTGGAGTGTCAGCATGAATTGCGGTGCTCTCAAGCGTTTTATGACTTGGTGACTACTTATGTACTCCCTTAGAAACTATCGGCCCTGATAGCTTCCCATAGTGATAGCTTTCCCGTAGAACTGAGTCATCTTTAGTGACTCAGTGTCAGCTTCCTATTGACTGCCTGTCTCTCTGTGTCTTATCGGTCTCTCCCTGACATGTCCTGTGTTAAACGGTGTCAGGGTGACAAGATCCGGGCTTAGGTCTATTCAGGTTACAGGCATCCACTTCGCCACCGCTGGTGTCCTTTAGTGTACGTCCTTGCTTGTAACGTTATTTCGTCTCTGTGTATAGATTGGCGCGTCTGTCTCCGCTGCATACATCTCTGTCCACTCTTAGAAGTGCTTATGCTGATATCACCTCCATGTTGACTCTGTCAGCAGCCATGTTGAATCACTATTTCATGTCACACGAGCCATGTTGAATCACTATTTCACTCTGTCACGAGCCATGTTGAATCACTATTTCACTCTGTCACCACGACATGTTGTCTGCAATATTTCACTGTCACCAACCAGCCATGTTGAATCACTATTTCACTCTGTCACCACGAGCATGTTGAATCTATTTCATCACCACCACCATGTTTGAATCACTATTTCACTCTGTCACCACGAGCCATGTTGAATCACTATTTCACTCTGTCGAGCCATGTTGACTATTTCACTCTGTCACCACGAGCCATGTTGAATCACTATTTCACTCTGTCACCACAGCCATGTTGAATCACTATTTCACTCTGTCACCACAGCCATGTTGAATCACTATTTCACTCTGTCACCACGAGCCATGTTGAATCACTATTTCACTCTGTCACCACCAGCCATGTGAATCACTATTTCACTCTGTCACCAAGCCCATGTTGAATCACTATTTCACTCTGTCACCACGAGCCATGTTGATCACTATTTCACTCTGTCACCACGAGCCATGTTGAATCACTATTTCACTCTGTCACCACGAGCCATGTTGAATCACTATTTCACTCTGTCACCAAGCCATGTTGAATCACTATTTCACTCTGTCACCACGAGCCATGTTGATCACTATTTCACTCTGTCACAACGAGCCATGTTGATTTTCACTCTGTCTGACCACGAGCCATGTTGAATCACTATTTCACTCTGTCACCACGAGCCATGTTGAATCACTATTTCACTCTGTCACCACGAGCCATGTTGAATCACTATTGTCACTCTGTCACCACGAGCCATGTGAATCACTATTTCACTCTGTCACACAGCCATGTTGAATCACTATTTCACTCTGTCACACGAGCCATGTTGAATCACTATTTCACTCTGTCACAACGAGCCATGTTAATCACTATTTCACTCTGTCACCACCCATGTTGAATCACTATTTCACTCTGTCACCACGAGCCATGTTGAATCACTATTTCACTCTGGTCACCACCAGCCATGTTGAATCACTATTCACTCTGTCACCACGACCATGTTGAATCACTATTTCACTCTGTCACCACGAGCCATGTTGAATCACTATTTCACTCTTCACCACGAGCCATGTTGAATCACTATTTCACTCTGTCACCTAACGAGCCATGTTTGAATCACTATTTCACTCATGTTGTCACCACGAGCCATGTTGAATCACTATTTCACTCTGTCACACGAGCCATGTTGAATCACTAGTCACTCTGTCACCACGAGCCATGTTGAATCACTATTTCACTCTGTCCACCACGAGCCATGTGAATCACTATTCATGTCACCACGAGCCATGTTGAATCACTATCTCACTCTGTCACCAACCACTTGAATCACTATTTCACTCTCACCACGAGCTGCTCACAGCCACGAGCCATGTTGAATCACTATTTCACTCTGTCACCACGCCAAGACCATGTTGAATCACTAACTTTCGCCATGCTTGAATCACTATTTCACTCTGTCACGAGCCAGTGTTGAACTCTTGTCATTTCACTCTGTCACCACGAGCCATGGTTGAATCACTATTTCACTTCTGTCACCACGAGCCATGTTGAATCACTATTTCACTCTGTCACCAGAGCCATGTTGAATCACTATTTCACTCTGTCACCACGAGCCATGTTGAATCACTATTTCACTCTGTCACCACGAGCCATGTTGAATCACTAATTTCACTCTGTCACCACGAGCCATGTTGAATCACTATTTCACTCTGTCACCACGAGCCATTTGTTGAATCACTATTTCACTCTGTCACCACGACCATGTTGAATCACTATTTCACTCTGTCACCACGAGCCATGTTGAATCACTATTTCACTCTGTCACCACGAGCCATGTTGAATCACTATTTCAAACTCTGTCACCAGCTCATTGTTGAATCACCATGTTGAATCACTATTTCATGCTCTGTCGGACCACGAGCCATGTTGAATCACTATTTCACTCTGTCCCACAACACCATGCTTGAAATCACCATTTGTTTGAAATCACTATTTCACTCTGTCACCGGACGCAAGCCAATGTTGACATCACTATTTCACTCTGTCAACCACGAGCCATGGTTGGAAGTCAGCTATTTCACTCTGTCCACCACGGAAGCCATGTTGAATCCACTATTTCACTCTGGTACCACGAGCCATGTTGAATCATCTATTTCACTCTGTCACCACCGAGCCATGGTGAATCACTATTTCACTCTGTCAACCACGAGCCACCAGCCATGTATGAATCCACACTATTTCAGCTCTGTCACACGAGCCATGTTGAATCCACTATTTCACTCTGTCACCAGCAGCCATGTTGAATCACTATTTCACTCTGGTCACGAACGAGCCCATGTTGTTTCAGAATCACTCATTTCACTCTGTCCACCACGGAGCCATGTTGAATCACTATTTTCACTCTGTCACCACGAGCCATGTTGAATCACTATTTCACTCTGTTCACCTTACCAGCCATGTTGAATCACTATTTCACCTCTGTCACCAAACGAGCCATGTTGAATCACTAAATCCACCACCACATTTGTTGAAATCACTATTTCACTCTCACCACGAGCCCCATGTTGAACTCACTATTTCACCAACGAGCCATGTTGAGAATCACTATTTCACTCTGTCACCACGACCATGTTGAATCACTATTTCCACTCTGTCACCACGAGCCATGTGAATCACTATTTCACTCTGTCACCACCATGCCATGTTGAATCAACACTTATTTCACTCTGTCACCATACGAGCCATGTTTGAATCACTATTTCACTCTGTCATACCACGAGCATGTTGAATCACTATTTTCACTCTGATGTTGTTTGTCACTCTGTCCACGAGCCATGTTGTTCCAACACGAGCCATGTTGAATCATATTTCACTCTCTGTCACCACGAGCCATGTTGAATCACTATTTCACTCTGTCACCACGAGCCATGTTGAAATTCACTAATCACATGTTGAAATCACTATTTCACTCTGTCACCACGAGCCATGTTGAATCCACTATTTCACTCTGTCACCACGCCATGGTGAATCACTATTTCACTCTGTCACCACGTACTTCCATTAGCCGATGTTATCACTATTTCACTCTGTCACCACGCCAGCCATGCTTGACTCACTATTTTCACTCTGTCACCAACGCCATGTTGAATCACTATTTTCACTCTGTCACACACTTAAGCCATAATGTTTGAATCACTACTTTCACTCTGTATCACCAACGCACCATGTTGAATCACTATTTCACTCTGTCAACACGAGCCATGTTGAATCACTATTTCACTCTGTCCACCAGGGTGGATCCACGTTCAAACCAGGCCATTTGAATCACTATTTCACTCTGTCTACCTATCACACCAAAGCCATGTTGAATCATCTATTTGAATCACTAACCTTCATTGTCATGCGCCCTGTCTATTATCTCCTTCCCCTAGTTCAACCCACGAGCCCAATTTGAATTTGAAACCAACTATTTCCACTCTGTCCGAACCACGAGCCATTTGGTTGATTTAGCGCGAGCCCATGTTTGAATTTCCACTTATTTCCCACTCTTTTTGTTCACCCACCGATTCAGGCCCTGTTTTTGAAAATATTTCACTGTTCACCAACGGAAGCATGTTGAAATCCCCACTATTTTTCCACTCTGTCACCACCACAGACCATGTTTGATTTTCCCCCACTCTGCGAGCCAGCCCCGTATTTCTCGTCTGTCACACAACCACCCATGTTGAATTTGTTTATACTAATTTTTTTTTTTCCCCACTCTGTTCACCCAACAAAAAGGGGGGGCCATTTCCAAAAATCCTACGTTATTCCTGACTCTTGAATCACAGTTGAATTAATTTATTTCACTTCCACCAGCCATGTAATGAAATCACTCATCTGTACCACGAGGCCTAGAAATCACTACTTCATGTGTCACATGCGAGGCCATGTAAAATGAGATGCACATCTCAACCTCTTCACCACGATTTCCATGTTGAGGATCACTATTTACTGAGCACATGTTGATATTCACTATTTATCATTCATAGTTAATCATCTGATTTCACATCTTCACACGATCTCATTGTTGAATCACTATTTCACGTCTCACTCACCACCTGATATCAACTATTTCACAATCTGTCATCCACGAGCCATGTTGACTTCTTGTCACCACGAACGCCATGTTTGGAATCATATTTTTCACTCTGTCTACGAGCCCATGTTTGAATCACTATTTCACTCTGTCCCACGAAGCCATGGTTGAATCGACTATTTACACCCACTCTGTCCCACCAACCAGCCATGTTGAATCACTATTTCAACTCTGTTCACCACGAGCCATGTGTTGGATCACTATTTCACTCTGTCACCACGAGCCATCCTGTTGAAATCACTATTTCAGTTCTCTGTCACCACGAGAAGGCATGTTGAATCCACTATTCACCTGTCAACCACACTAGTTAGAATTTTCACTCTGTCACCACGGCCATGTTGAATCACTCTTTCACTTGTCACCACGAGCCATGCTGTAAATTCGACCTCATCCCTTCACATCATTCACCCCCACGAAGCCATGTTAATCACTATATTCACTCTTTGTCGTAGCGCACTGAATTGAATCACTATGTTTCCCTTCACCACGAGCCATTTTGGAATCAACATTCAACTCGTTTTACCCACCAACATTCTGAATCACTATTTTCTACTCTGTTCACACGACGGAGCCATGTGACTGATCACTATTCACTCGTGTCACCACAGCCATGTGAATCACAATTCACTCTGTCACCACGAGCCATTTGAATCACTATTTCACTCCTTCACCACGAAGCCATGTTGAGATCTACATATTTCACTCTCCTCAGCACGAGCCATTTGTCGACCATCCATGTTGTTATCACTATGTTTCCACTCTTTCATACGATTTCAACTTGTCACCACGAGCCATGTTGAATCACTATTTCACTTCTGTCCCACGAGCCATGGTTGAATCACTATTTTCACTGCTGTCACCAGCTCAGCGCAATGTTGAATTCACTAATTTCACTCTGTCAGCCACGGAGCATGTTGGATCACTATTTCACTCTGTTCACCACGAGCCATGTTGAATCACTATTTCACTCTGTCACCACGGAGCCATGTTGAATCACTATTTGCACTCTGTCACGCACGAGCCATGTTGATCACTATTTTCACTCAAGTCAACACGACATGTTGAATCAGCTATTTCACTCTGTCAACGAAGCCATGTTTGAATCACTATTTTCACTCCTGTCACCCACCCGAAGCCATGTTTGAATCACTTATATTCACTCTGTCCACCAGCGAGCCATGTTGAATCACTATTTCACTCTGTCACACGAGCCTATGTTGGAATCACTATTTCACTCTGTCACCACGAGCCATGTTGAATACTATTTGCATTGTCACCAGAGCCATGTTGAATACAGCTATTTCAGCTCTGTCAGCCACGAGCCATGTTTGAATTCACTATTTCCACTCTGGTACTACTAGCAGTTGGATCACTGATTTCCTCTGTCACCACGCAAGCCATTGTTGAATCAACTAATTTCACTCTGTCACCACCTAGCCATGTTGAATGCACTACAATTTTCACTCTGTCACCAGAGCCATGTTTGAATGCACTATTTCACTCTGTCACCACGAGCCATGTTGAATCACTAATTTCACTCTTTTGTCCCAGAGCCATGTTTGAAATCACTATTTTCCAAAACTCTGTCACCAACGAGCCATGTGAATCACTATTCACTCTGTCACCACGAGCCATGTTTTGAATCAACTTATTTCTACTTCTGTCACCACGAGCCATGTTGAATCACCATTTCACTCTGTCACCACGAGCCATGTTTGAATCACTATTTCACTGCTGTCGACCACGGAGCCATGTTCGAATCACTATTTCACTCTGTCAGGCCACGCAGCCATGTTGAATCACTATTGTCTACTCTGATCGACCACGAGCCATGTTGCATCACTATTTTCACTCTGTCACCAACGAGCCATGTTGAATCAAACCTAATTTCACTGCTGTCACCACAGCCATGGTTTGAATCACATATTTCGAGCTCTGTCACCACGAGCCGCATGTTGAATCACTAATTTCACTGCTGTCACACGAGCCAGTGAATTCACTGATTTCCACTTCTGTCACCACGAGCCATGTGAATCACTACATTTCACTCTGTTCACCACGAGCCCATGTTGAATCACTATTTCACTCTGGTCACCACTGAGCGCATGGTTGAATCCATTTAACTGGGTCACCACGAGCCATTTGTGGAATTTCAACTATTTCATTCTGTCACCACGAGCCATGTTGAATCAACTATTCACTCTGTCCACCACGCAGCCATGTTGAATCTATTTCACTAGTGTCACCTACGAGCCATGTTGAAATCACTATTTCACTCTGTCACCACGAGCCCATGTTGAATCACTATTTCACTCTGTTTCACCACGAGCCATGTTTGAACACTATTTCAGCTCTGTGCACCACGTAGCGGCATGTTGAATCACTATTTCACTCTGTCACACCAGCCATGTT
>JAJSRW010001567.1:135000-185332 GCA_022414725.1 Microglena sp. YARC | reverse complement strand
ACACACACAAAGAAGAGAGAGATCTGGTGTCCCTCCTGAACAAACCCTGGCGCCCACATGCTATGCATCCCTGCTATCCATTGAATGTGCAATACTTTTCGTTATACATATATATGTCGATTATAAAAAATTCGATCAAACTTGGAGAGAGACAGCGAGACCGTGGGAGTTACGCAGCTGAAAACGCTGATAGCTGTCAGGAGGAAGGTATGACATTACTCGATAAGTTGCGCAAGAAAGATTAACGGTGTCTGCCCATGTCTGAGACATGAAAGTTCAATGATTGTCAAAACCGTCGTACATATGCTAATGTTCAGAGCCCTGGAAAGTTTTTTGCTTTCACGCTGCTTTAACCTAACTAACCACACTGAACCTAACCAGATTTTGAAGGACAAACTTCTTAACTATGTGTCCTTAGGGATTATGAGAGTCAGAGGCTTGTAGCTGGGGTCTCGAACAATATAAAGATCTTAATTTTGAGTCATTTGACTTTTCGGACAAACAGGCTATTTTCGACTATTCAAATTCAAAACATGTGGAATACCCCTACACCTTATTGAATTAAGGGCGCCTGGAGGCGCGTCCCGAATGAAAATTATTTCGAATCCTTAATTCAATGTATTATATTAATTAAATTGAATTGTATTTAATGTTTGTGTTATTTTAATTCGATTTATTCCTTTCCAATTTAATTTAATTTACGTGATTTGAATGCATGTAATTACTTTAAATTGTATCAATTCGAATAGAGATACAATTTGAAGGGCGCCCGGAGGCTTTGAATTAATTGAATTCCAACGAATGGATTGATGATTTAGCATTGTTAACTATAAAGTGACGAAAAATAGAGTTTTTGAAGGGTTGTTGATTTTTTAAGCAGTATTGAACGTTTCTGTAATCTAATGAAATGCATGTATGTAGAGTGACTTTTTTTAAGAATTTTGATGCAAGAAAAATGAGGCCAATCAGGTGTAATGGTTGATTTTACGGGATTTGTACAAGATATTGCATGTTTCGGCCTAGCCCAGACGTGAACGGTATGTCCCCGTCCTCCTGAACGGGTTTTTGGCCAGCGGGCAAGGTGGCGTGGCTTGCCCCTGCCCCCGTGAACGGTAATGTCCCGTCCTCCTGAACGAGTTTTTTGGCCAGCGGCAGGTGGCGTGGCTTGCCCCTGCCCCCGCCTGGTGGCCCCCGCCCCCGCCCTGCCCCCGCCCCCGCCCGGTGGCCCCCGGCCCTGCCCCACGCACGGCCCTGCGGTGGGGTCCCTGGGGTAATTATAGGACAAGTGCCCTAGGGGAATGTTTCGTCCATTGTGATGCTTACATGTTTCGCCTTGAATTTTTGACGACAATTCTGCTCCCAAACCTATGTATACGCACATGTTTAAGTGGTTCAAATTTGAAATGTTAGCTCAAAAACACCCTGAAATCAAATTGTTTAACCGATAATTGTAGCTTTTTGGCCCAACCTGAGCTCCTTTTCGTGAATTGCGATGCTCATGTGTGCTCTGGTGAGAATTAGTCCGGTATAAATAAGTCTTATAATTCATCAAAAATATAGAATGTTCAATTTGTTTGATGTTTTTTATAAAACCTGAAAATGTGGTTGGTGACCAGGGTAATTCAAAGCACGCGCTTTTGCGCTTTTGAGCGCTGACTTTTTGACCCCCTCTGCGCTTTAAGCGCAGTTTTTTTGCAAGTCCTTGAGGGCGCTGCAAGCAATTTTTGCGCTTTTTGCACTACAAAGCGCAGTTTTTTTGTTTTCAAGTGCGCTAAAGCGCTGGCCATTTTGGCCATTTGAAGTACCCTGTTGGTGACACACGGACGAACGGACGAACGGACGAACGGACGAACGGACGAACGGACGAACTAACGGACATTTTAATGGGGCTAATACCTCTTCAAAAAATCTGGAGATTTTTTTCATTCGGGTATGAGAAATCATATATGTGTTCCACTATTATTACTACTTCCGTACTTCACTAAATGGTATGCGAGGTTGTATGTATGCTTTTTAATGTAAGTTACAAGCATTGCCTGATCTTGTTTACAAGTGCAATCTATGTATGTTAGAGTCCAGGGGTAGGCCAAGCATGCTAAAGGGACTTCGGTTGACGCTGTAAAAATCCCCATGCAATTTGAGAAAGATGACCCTTTTATTTTTACTTTTCCCCAATCGTTTTTTTGTATTACCTGGCCTCCCAGGACAACCACTAGGATTGATGCATAGGTGCTCGTTTATGAGTCCAGCTACGTTTCGTGGTGATCCATGGTGATCAGCGCAGGGATTGTGTCGTTTGTCACAATCAGGGTAATTCAAAGCGCGCGCTTTTGCGCTTTTGAGCGCTGACTTTTTGACCCCCTCTGCGCTTTAAGCGCAGTTTTTTGCAACCCCTTGTGGGCGCTGCAAGCAATTTTTGCGCTTTTTGCATTACAAAGCGCAGTTTTTTTGTTTTCAAGTGCGCTAAAGCGGCTGGCCAATTTGGCCATTTGAAGTACCCTGGTCACAATCGCTGATAGTATGGTAATGCAGGGTAGGAAGAAATGGCCTTCCTGAAATGTGCTGCAAGACCGCACTTTTTCGGGTATTTTTTGTAAACCACATTTGAGACCGCACTTTTGGGGGCATTTTTTGAAACCACAAATTTTTATTTCAAAAAAAGTGCGGTATGGCCCAGGTATGGCTGCACTTATGTTCTACCATTCCAGCGCACTGTGGGTGGGGTGGGGGGCATTTTTGGGGGCATTTCTTCCAAATTCGAAGTTGGGTTTTGCAATACATGACATACATCACATTGGAATCATCATAGTTTGCAAAATATGATATTCTAGAATTTCAGTATCAGCAACTTGGAGCCTTGAGTAGGGTGCAAACCACTTAACTACCATATGTGCGCATGACATGCTGGCGGATGAGATGGCTGACAGGTATCCGCCAGTGATGATTTAGGCCAAACGGGGAGCGCTGGCGGATTGGGCCACCCGCCAACATTTCTCTAGGGACACTGTAGTACAGTGCAGTACACAGCTGGGGGGGAGCAACTCCCTTTGGACAACTTCCTTGCTTTCCGACGACTTTTTCTTGTCTTTTCAATTTCGTTTTAGCCCTCGAGTTGATGAATCCTCAACCAGCTTTGGGCGCTCAAGTGTCGCCAGACCCTGGTTTGGCTCCCCCCTCTATCTCTGCCTACTGTTGCCCCCTCTCTATAGCTCTCCCTATCCCGCAACAGCGCCCTGGAGAGCCTTTAATTTCTTTTTTTGGCTACCATAGGACTGTAAAACACAGTTTGAGTCACACTTGAATCTGGTTTGATTGGAAACAAATAAAAAAGGATTCCGCCATTGGTAACTTGAGCTAGTTTATGGAGCCCCCCAAATTTGTAAAATCCACCAACCATAATGCGTAGCACTGATTACCGGTATAGCCCCTTTTGGGTGCCTTTTGCCATCTCTAGTACCACGAACATATCATGCGCCTACGGGGGCATTCAATATGATTGTGCCCCCCCCCCCCCCCCCCCCCCCCCCCCCCCCCCCCCCCCTACTACATATAAATAAGAGGCACAACTTGAATTTACATGGCTTCTGTGTGTGATAGTCAAAATACTCCCATTAAATATGCCCACATTACCCCCCCCCCCCCCCCCCCCCCCCCCCCCCTCCTCCCCCGGGTCTTAAGTGGTGCCAATGAACTGCTCTTGTCAACACAATCTCCATCGTGGTCTTTAGCAGTAATTTAAAATCTGGAGTGAAACAGAATTTGGTTCCATTCCATTTTAAACCACATTCTTAGCCATGGCGGTTCCATTTTAAACCACATTCAATATTCCATGATCAGATATTGATCCCTGGGCGTAGGCTTAAATCATATCCTGGGCCTGGGCATATTAAACTGGGCATAGCTGATAACTTACGTACGCACACCCGATCATGGGATTGCATTCCATATTTACTGCAGGCAGTGGGCATATTTACTCGCCAAGAGCGAGCCGTCTTCAGACTGCTAATAGGCTTTTTAATAGCATCATCTGGACACTTCTTCAACATTTATCATCATACTAGTACATGATTGCATTCTGTACTGTACTGTACAGTGTAGGAGTGTGGGTTTGAAAGCTTGGGGGAGCCGTGTGGTTTGGTGAAGTGAGGGTAGAGGACCAAAAAAGAAGAATAGAAGGAGTTCTCCCCGGCGGCCAAGAGAGACAGTCAGCCTCCCATGGCGAACTGGAGCAGCCAGCAAACTGTGAGTAGTGTCAAGGTTTAGTCCGGCGGTGCGTAGCACAAAAGGCCATGCAGATGTACCATCCGGCAGTACATAGCACAAGAGGCCCTGCAGCGGTACCATCCGGCAGTACATAGCACAAGAGGCCCTGCAGCGGTACCATCCGGCAGTACATAGCACAAGAGGCCCTGCAGCAGTACCATCCGGCAGTGCATAGCACAAGAGGCCCTGCAGCGGTACCATCCGGCAGTACATGGCACAAGAGGCCCTGCAGCTGTACCATATGGCAGTACATAGCCCAAGAGGCCCTGCAGCAGTACCATCCGGCAGTACATAGCTCAAGAGGCCCTGCAGCAGTACCATCCGGCAGTACATAGCACAAGAGGCCATGCAGCAATATCGTTCGGCGGCACGCAACATTCACACCTTCACCATCCCTATCATCCTTGCCAACCGACCTATCAAGTAGCCTGAAGGAGTGTGGTAGAGGTGGCAGCCCATGTACTTGCCAGTATGCCTCTGCTGTCTCCTTCTCATCCGCTTTCTCAGCATGGTTTCGGAGCACATGCACCTCGATGACGGAAATCACTTAAGTGCAGTCTGAGGTTGCATGGTTTCGGAGCACATGCATCCCGATGACAGAAATCACTTAAGTGCAGTCTGAGGTTGCATGGTTTCGGAGCACATGCGCCCCGATGACGGAAATCACCAAGGTGCATGGTTTTGGAGAACTGACGCCCCCATGCCTGAAATAACTGAGGCGCAGTCTAAGGTTGCATGGTTGTGGAGCATAGGCACCCCCATGACGGAAAACACTGATGTGCAGTCTGAGGTTGCATGGTTCCAGAGCACATGCGCACCCATGGCGGAGATCACTGAGGTGCGGTCTGGGGTTGCATGGATTCGGAGCACATGCGCACCCATGACGGAGATCACTGAGGTGCATTCTGAGGTTGCATGGTTTCAGAGCACATGCGCACCCATGGCGGAGATCACTGAGGTGCAGTCTGGGGTTGCATGGATTCGGAGCACATGCGCCCCGATGACATAAATTACTGAGGTGCAGTCTGAGGTTGCATGGTTTTGGAGCACAAGCGGCTCGAGGACAGAAATCACTAAGCGCCCCCATGTGCTTTCCACTACAACACTGCCGTTTCCTTCTCATGCACATTTTCTGCCGCTTTCGCAGCAGCTTTTTTTCCAGCCTTGGCCTTCGCCATCACCTTGGCATCGGCAGCCTTGGCCTTCGCCACCTCCTTGGCATCAGCATCACAGTCCGTGCATGTGGCGATGGCGTAGGTGTGGACTGCTCTGCAATTCCTGCGCTCAAATTCTTTGTGTCGCCTGGTAGCGTTCGGCGCACCCATGGCGGAAATCACAGTGTCCGTAGTACAGTCAAAGCATGAGACGTAGGTGCAGTCGGTGCAATGGAAAAGCTTGCCCCCACCCTCGAGGGCCGAACGGTCGAAGGTATGGCATTTGTGGCAGGGGCAGTGCCACATCCCCGAGGGAGCGGAGCTCAGTCCGAGGCAGGGCAGGCAGAAGACCCGGGGGCAGAAGTCGCAAAGCAGCAGGTCGCCGCCATCCTCACACAGCGCGCATTCCTCGAAATGCTCCAACGGCAGCTTCTTTGGCCCATGACTCTTTTTGTCCAGCGAAAGGGGCTCATAGCGCTTGGGCGCAGTGCGCTTGCGCACACCACCTGCAAAAAACGTCATGCATGTTGGGTTAAAGCAGATTTGAGAGGTCCAGGAGGGGTGGGGGGTGAAGGGTGAGGAGGGAGTGGGGTGGCACTGCTGGTGCTTGGCCCATTACTCCTTTTGTCCATCGAAAGGGGCTCATAGCGCTTGGGCGCAGTGCGCTTGCGCACGCCACCTGCAAACAACATTATGAATGTTGGGTTATTGCAGATGGGAGAGGTCCAGGAGGGGTGAGGGGTGAGTGCAAGGGGTGAGGGGTGTGTAGGGAGTGGTGAGGGGGGTGGCAATGCTGGTGCTTGCAATGGAAGCATATGAGTATACCTCCTGCTGGCATGGTGCGGAGACGATGTGAGAGGTCCACGAGGAGTGAGGGGTGGGTGCAAGGGGTGATGGGTGGAGGGAGTGGGGAGGGGGGTGGCACTGCTGGTGCTTGGCCCATGACCCTTACCTATCTTACACTTTGTTAACCTTACCTCAACAGGGAAAATTCGGAAAACCAATCTGAGAACAACCCAAGGAACTAGGGTTGTTGGTAGTGATGCATTACGCGGCCAGGGCAGACCAATTAGGCTAATAGGGACCAGGGACCAACTAGGGACTAACAAAGACCAAGGACCAACTAGGGACTAACAAAGACCAAGGACCAACTAGGGACTAACAAAGACCAGGGACCAACTAGGGACTAACAAAGACCAGGGACCAACTAGGGACTAACAAAGACCAAGGACCAACTAGGGACTAACAAAGACCAGGGACCAACTAGGGACTAACAAAGACCAGGGACCAACTAGGGACTAACAAAGGCCAGGGACCAACTAGGGACTAACAAAGACCAGGGACCAACTAGGAACTAACAAAGACCAGGGACCAACTAGGGACTAACAAAGACCAGGGACCAACTAGGGACTAACAAAGACCAGGGACCAACTAGGGACTAACAAAGACCAAGGACCAACTAGGGACTAACAAAGACCAGGGACCAACTAGGGACTAACAAAGACCAGGGACCAACTAGGAACTAACAAAGACCAGGGACCAACTAGGGACTAACAAAGACCAGGGACCAAATAGGTATTAACGTGGACTAGAGACCAACTAGGGATTACAAGAGACCATGTGCCAACTTGAAACTAAATTAGATTAGGGACCAACAAGGGACTAACAGGACCAACTAGGGATTACAAGGGACTAGGGACCAACTAGGGACTAACTTAGACTAGGGACCAACTAGGGACTAACAGGGGCAACTAGGGATTACAAGGGACCAGAGACCAACTAGGGACTAACTTCGACTAGGGACCAACTAGGGATTACAAGAGACCATGGACCAACAAGGGACTAACAAAGGCCAGGGACCAACTTGGAACTAACATAGACTAGGGACCAACTAGGGACTGACGGGGACCAACTAGGGACAACATGGACCAGGGGCCAACTAGGGACCAACTAGGGACTAGGGACCAACTAGGGACTGACGGGGACCAACTATGGACAACATGGACCAGGGGCCAACTAGGGACCAACTAGGGACTAGGGACCAACTAGGGACAACAAGGACCAGGGGCCAACTGGGTTTAAAAGAGATCCGGGACCGACTAGGGACCAACTAAGGACAGACGGGGACCAACTAGGGACAACATGGACCAGGGGCCAACTAGGAACCAACGGGGACCAACTAGGGTTTAAAAGAGATCAGGGACCAACT
Organism: Microglena sp. YARC; assembly: GCA_022414725.1. Lineage (NCBI taxonomy): Eukaryota > Viridiplantae > Chlorophyta > Chlorophyceae > Chlamydomonadales > Chlamydomonadaceae > Microglena > Microglena sp. YARC. Next base: position 177,706 of record JAJSRW010001567.1, on the reverse strand, counting down.
AGGGACCTGCTCACACCAACAATAAATAAACTAGGCAAGCCCCACAAATGCCTCAGATACCGGGGCCAGCCCCAGGGTACCTGACCACATCCAGAGGCGGGCGGGGTGGGTTGGGGGGGCCTCGTCAGGACAGGCAACAGAACAGCCAGGAAAACATTCGCTAAGGAGGGCAAGGAGTTACAACCAGGGTACTTCTATTGACCAAATTGGCCACTTGAAAACAAAAAACTGCGCTTTGTAGTGCAAAAAGCGCAAAAAATACTTGCTGCGCCCACAGGGGGGTGCAAAAAACTGCGCGAAACGCGCAGTGGGGCTCAAAAAGGCAGCGCGCCAGCGCACAAAAGCGCGCGCTTGGAAGTACCCCGGTAGCAACCCATCACATCTAATCCTTACAAATTATTTATAACAAATTAATAATAAGGAGGGAAAGGAGAAGATTAGCAGCGCATCACATATAATATTCCCAGTCTTAAACTCGTGCAGGCAGGCCCACCCTTTCAAAAATCCTTATTAACAAAAACAACCTTCGTAAAAATAATGTGAAAAATGCACCTACAACCGGCAACATCTAGAGGCCAGGGGTTACATTAAATTAAAATCACTTAAATCAATTCAGGACACTGACAATTTCATTCGGGACGCGCCTCTAGACGCCCCCAATAAACAAATCCTTGTACAAAAAATAAATCATGACCTGAATCCTTATTAAAAAAAAGGAAATCCTTATTTGAATCATTTTTTAAAGCAGCTGAGCCCGGCGACATGGCCCACCGTTTCGAAAATCCCAACTAAAAATAGTAAAAAGCAGGTCAAAAACCTGATAAAAATTAAATTAAAATGAATTAAAATCAATTCAATACAGAACACTGATAATTTCAATCGGGACGTCTTCCAACACCATTCAGCTTGAATCCTTATTTAAAAAAAACTGAAACAGGCGACATGGCCCACCCTTACGAAAATCCTGATCATAAATAATAAAACAGGTCTAAAACCTGATCAAAATCCTTATTAGAAAACACACACCTGAAACCGCCGACATAGAGGCCGTTGGGGCGATGCCTCGGAGATGTTTCGGAAGCGAGCTTGAGGCCTTCCTTAGGGCGATGCTCCGCTCTTGGAGTTCCAATCTCTCTTTCTCCAGCGCGAGTTCCTGCTGCATGGCAAAAGGCACAGGGCGGTTGCTACGCTCTGGCGGGGCCTCCCACTCTGGCGAGCTCGCCGCCCCGGTGAGGTCGATGCTGTCACTGTCCTCATAGTAGTTGATGGGTGGGGGCTCAAGGCTTGGAATAGCATCCTCGTCGTCCTGCAGCTCGCTGTCGCTGTCGGAGTCAACCTGCATCGCATCCGGCTTGGGGTGGGAGGGAAGGTGCGATGAGGGGTCATGGGACTGGTCGGCCTTAGAGCCTATAGGCCGGCCTCGGGGCTTCGGGGCTTCGGGGTCAGCCGTCGCCTACAGAGCCGGTCGCGGGACGTAGCCGGCTCGCCGCACTAGCGCGTCTCCCTTCAGTGATCGCGAAACCAGATCGTCCACCTCAGCAGGACTCATCACGTGGCCCATGTGCTCGCTCGGCAGGTTTCCGACGGCCGATCCGATCACCAGGTTCCACATCTCAGACACCGAGAGATCACCGTTTTCCATGCCTCCCTCATCATCGGCGGCTGCACCTGCGCAGTTGGGAGGGTGGGGTTGGTAGAGAGGGGCTGGTAGAGTGGGGTTGGTAGAGTGGGGCTGGGAGTGTGTGGTTGGGAGAGTGTGGTTGGGAGAGTGGAGTTGAGAGAGTGGGGTTTGGGGAATGGGGTTGGGAGAAGTGGGTTGGGAGAGTGGGGTTTGGGGGGAGGTCTCTCTCACCGTTGGGGGTGGGGCGTCTGATGAGGAGGGTTGGGGGGGAGGTCTGTCTCGCCGTTGGGAGAGTGGGATTGGGGGGGAGGTCTCTCTCCTCATTGGGGGGATGGGGGGGGGGGGGGCGGCGTTTGATGAGGAGGGTTGTGGAAGAGGTCTGTCTCGCTATTGGGAAATTGGGGTTGTGGGGGAGGTCTCCTCACAGTTGGGGGAGGCCGTTAGTTGAGGATGGTTGGTGGGTAGGTCTGTCTCGTTGATTGGTGAGGGGGGTTGGGGGAGGGTTGGTGGGTAGGTCTGTCTCGTTGTTTGGTGAGAGGGGTTGGGGGAGGGTTGGTGGGTAGGTCTGTCTCGTTGATTGGTGAGGGGGGTTGGGGGAGGGTTGGTGGGTAGGTCTGTCTCGTTGATTGGTGAGAGGGGTTGGGGGAGGGTTGGTGGGTAGGTCTGTCTCGTTGATTGGTGAGAGGGGTTGGGGGAGGGTTGGTGGGTAGGTCTGTCTCGTTGTTTGGTGAGGGGGGTTGGGGGAGGGTTGGTAGGTAGGTCTGTCTCGTCCTTTTGTAAGGGGGGTGGTAAAGGGTTGGTGGGTAGGTCTGTCTCGTGGTTTTGTGAGGGGGTTGGTGAAGGGTTGGGTGGTAGGTCTGTCTAGTCAGGCTAATTCACGACTTCATGACGTGGACATTAAAAAAAGGGAGGAAAAATAAACACAAAAACATGAAACAAAGAGAGGAAACCTTAAAACATAAAACCAAGGTAGGGAATATAAATATTAAAACAGTAAACAAGGAGAGGAAACATTAAACAGAGGGAGGACAAGTTCTATGCAGCAAAAAATGGCGGAGAGTGATCGCGACTGAGCGACAGCGACAGGTGGCAACGGGAGCGAGTTAGTTACGAGACCGTTGGCTGACGTGTCGGGCTTCATCACGGTCAGACGGATGGATGGATGGATGGACGAACGGACAAATGGGTAACACTGGGGGCTCCCGCCTCCCAGAAGGGGGGGCTCCGCCAAAAATCGAAATATCAAACATAAACAATGAGAGGAGACGGTAAACATTAAACTAAGCGGGCAAATATAAATATAAAAACATTAAACGAAGGTTGAAACGTTAAATATTAAACGAAGGGAGGAAATGTAAATATAGCAACATTAAACGAAGAGAGGAAAATAAAACATTAAACGGAGGGAGAAAATTAACATATAAAAACATTAAACGGAGGGAGAAAATTTACATATAAAAACATTAAACGGAGGGAGAAAATATAATTATTAAAACATTAAACGGAGGGAGAAAATATAATTATTAAAACGTTGAACGGAGGGAGGAAAATCGAAATATCAAACATAAACAATGAGAGGAAATGGTAAACATTAAACTAAGGGGGCAAATACAAATATACAGACATTAAACAAAGGGAGGAAACATTAAATATTAAACTAAGGGAGGAAATGTAAATATAACAACATTAAACAAAGAGAGGAAAATAAAACATTATACGGAGGAGGGAAATGATCACGTTAAAAACGTTAAACGGAGGGAGGAAATATAAATATCAAAACATTTAATGAAGAGAGGAAACATTAAACATTAAACAAAGGGTGACCCGGCTACCGCTACATCAGGGGAGGTGGGGGAAGCGGCTGCTGGTGGGAGGGTCCCCGGTCTGGACGAGAAATCTACGACCGGCCCGCAGGGGTGGGGTGGGGTGGGGTGGGGTGGGGGGGGGGAAAGAAAGTGTCGATATAAAGTAACAAGGAAAATGGAGGATGTACGAAGGGAGCAGTGTTTCTCATCATTTTTTACAAAGGGCTAGCCAAGAAAATAATCATTCGTGGAATTCGCGTCTGGGGAGTAGTCAAAACATTATTGGAAAAGTAGTTACGCAAGGAGCTATGGGATAAGTCTCAAAGGGGCAAATTAGCCAAACACTAGCTCACTACTAGTTAGGCACCATGCATATGCAAATTCTAGTTCCCTCCCTCTCCGGCGGCGCGGAGCGTGAGAGTAGGGGCACGAGGCTCCCCTATCACATCTACCCGTGTTTCTGAGGCTGAAGCAGTGCTGCTTGGCCCTACCTTCTGCTGATCTCCTATGACCTCCCCCAAACTGACTCCTGTGCAGGCCAGAACCAGAGCCCCCGAGTGGGGCCGTGGGTGTATCTGTTGCCACAAGGGAAGTAAGGTGCCTAGCCAGGGGGACCCTGAAACCCTGAAGGGAAGGAGCTGCTGAGCAGCTATGTGGGCCTTTCTCCACTCCTCGATGGCAGTGATGGCGCTTAGCTTGAAAGCCATGTAAATGTCAGTGGCGGAGGCCAGCTCATTTTCCAGCTTAGCTATCCAGATCCCTCCCTCAGGGGACAGGGCCTTGGGGAGCAGGCTAACCGTGGATTTCGCCATCGCTATGGCCAGGTCCCTCAAGGCGTCCTTGTAGTACTCAGCCATTACAGCATCTGGCTGCCAAGGGAGGGACTTGGCCAGGGACGCTCTTAGTCTCATCAGGAGAGTGGCGGGAGTGTCGGTGGAGAAGTCCCCTTTGCCCTCATTAGGGTACATGGATGCTAGCTGGTCCTGCAGCATCTTACACTTACTTACTTACCCCGGGCAGATGGTCTCAAGCCCGGGGCCCATCTGCCCGGGGTTTTCACCTGCATTCTGGAATGGGATCACCTCTTCAACCATAAGGGCGCTGAGAAGGGCCCTTTGTGAGTGTATCCGCAAAGAGTTCCGAGTGAAGATGACGAAGCTCTCACCTCTGGAGTCCATGGAGGACATAGTCCCCTTAATTGAGGACAGCTTCAAGCGACTCCTATCACCTGTTGCTCCCAGAGAGGTGAAGAGGGAGCACTCAATGCCTCCCCATGCCATCCGCCAACCCCTTGGTCCCCTCATGGCTGCCGCTCCTGCCCAATCGGACCCCTCTCAAACCATTCAAGGTAATGGCAAAGTCCTGCCGGACGAGTTTGCTTACATCGTGGGTCCAGCAATGGCGGACTACTGTAAGATGCTGCAGGACCAGCTAGCATCCATGTACCCTAATGAGGGCAAAGGGGACTTCTCCACCGACACTCCAGCCACTCTCCTAATGAGACTAAGAGCGTCCCTGGCCAAGTCCCTCCCTTGGCAGCCAGATGCTGTAATGGCTGAGTACTACAAGGACGCCTTGAGGGACCTGGCCATAGCGATGGCGAAATCCACGGTTAGCCTGCTCCCCAAGGCCCTGTCCCCTGAGGGAGGGATCTGGATAGCTAAGCTGGAAAATGAACTGGCCTCCGCCACCGACATTTACATGGCTTTCAGGCTAAGCGCCATCACTGTCATCGAGGAAGGGGGAAAGGCCCACATAGCTGCTCAGCAGCTCCTTCCCTTCAGGTCCCAGGGTTTCGGGGGTCCCCCTGGCTAGGCACCTTACTTCCCTTATGGCAACAGATACACCCACGGCCCCCAGTTCGGGGGCTCTGGTTCTGGCCAGCACAGGAGTCAGTTTGGGGGAGGTCACAGGAGATCAGCAGAAGGTAGGGCCAAGCAGCACTGCTTCAGCCTCAGAAACACGGGTAGATGTGATAGGGGAGCCTCGTGCCCCTACTCTCACGCTCCCGCCGCCGGAGAGGGAGGGAACTAGAATTTGCATATGCATGGTGCCTAACTAGTAGTGAGCTAGTGTTTGGCTAATTTGCCCCTTTGAGACTTATCCCATAGCTCCTTGCGTAACTACTTTTCCAATAATGTTTTGACTGCTCCCCAGACGCGAATTCCATGAATGATTATTTTCTTAGCTAGCCCTTTGTAACAAATGATGAGAAACACTGCTCCCTTCGCACATCCTCCATTTTCCTTGTTACTTTATATCGACACTTTCTTTTAATCGATCAGTGTCAGGCGCCTTGTCAGCAGCTGATTGCGCAGGTGCAGGCGTGGGAGGCCTGGGGAACAAGGGGGAACAAGGGGTGGGGGGGGGGGGGGGGTCAATTGGTCAGTCAGTCAGTCAGTCAGTTAGTCAGTCAGTCAGTCGGTCAGTCAGTCAGTCAGTCAGTCAGGCTGCCAGATACTCGATGTCTACGTCCAAATCCTTATAAGAATCACTGCAAATCCCTGAAAGCTACCGGAAGACCCCTTTTCTGAAACGGACAAGTCCTACGCAAGCGACGTAGCATATTGGCGGAGAGTGTTGGTAACGGAATTGAGCGGACTGAAGCCAGTTAGTTACGGGACCGTTGGCTGACGTGCCAGGCTTTGTCTCTGTCACACGTCGATCGCACAAACAAATAAACAAACGGACAACAGGATGACCCTGGGGACTCCCGCCCACCAGAAAGGGGGGGCTCCGCCCAAAATAAACTGTGCATACTCCGCTGTTGTTCTTCTCGGCTACCCCAACACCAGCTTCTAGGCAGCTCCCTGAGACAGCCACTGGGCCAAACCCAAAGATTCCAGGAGCACTGGAAAGCTTACGATATCAGCTTCCAGGTGCCTAGGTTGCTTAAGTTTTGGATGAAGACAGATCCCAGGGAGCTGCCTAGAAGCTGCAGCAGGTAGCTGAAACAAAACCGATGTCACGTGTATGTATGTTACAGTCCAGGGGTAGGCCAAATACCACCCGCAACCGACCCACAGCCTGCATCCTGAGACATAACCAACCCACTGAAGCTGCATCTGCAACGCATCTGACCCTCCAAATGCTGTCGGACCCTCCGATGTTGTGTCTGCGACACAGGACACAGCGTCCTGAACACCCCCGACATTACCATGCATCTATGTTACAGCCTAGGCTAATAGGCTAATAGGCTTATAGGCTAACGAGACTTGCCCAACCTTGATAAGAAGGGCTTGAACAAAAAAGGCATAGTCAAGGCAAGGGCAAGGGCATGGGCAAGTTATTGGTGAAGACAAGGCAAGGGCAAGGCAAGGCAAGGGCAAGGGTAAGGGCAAGGGTCAAGGCAAGGGCAAGGGCATGGGCAAGTTATTGGTGAAGGCAAGGCAAGGCAAGGGCAAGGGCAAGGGTCAAGGCAAGGGCAAGGGCATGGGCAAGTTATTGGTGAAGGGGTGTATGTATGTTACAGTCCAGGGGTAGGCCAAATAGGCTGAAGGGGGCTTGCCCAAGTGTGATAGGAAGGGCTTAAAAAGAAAAAGCATTGATGATATGAACCCCAAACAGTACCGACGGGAGCCCTGACTTCGCGCTACAGTGATCATTTAATTATACAGGGAATACAAAAGCCAAGGAATATAAAAGCGTTAGATCACCAGACACCTCCTTGCTCTGACAGTCATGGCAGTTTCTCGTCATGTTGACTACCATTGAGATTATGCTGACAAAAGCAAATCATTGGTACCACTTAAGACCCAGAGGGGGTGTATGGGTGGGTGGATGGGTGGATAATGTGGGTGGGTGAGCATGGGTGGTTAGGATGGGTATGGATGGATAGGTATGGGTGTGTGGACGGGTGTATGGGTGGGTCAATGGATGAGTATGGGTGGTATGGATGCTCCGACAGTCTTGGCAGTTCCTCCCCATGTTTAAGACTCGAGGACAGCATAAACAACATTCTTCATCATTCTTCAAGATGAAGAGATCATGTAATTCTACAATAGAATGGCATACTCACATTTGTGATGATACTTTAATAGGGCCAGTCTTATCACATCAAAAAAAAAAAAAAAAAAAAAAAAAAAAATATATATATATTTCAAAGGAATCAGGGTTCATGGCCAGCTTCATGCTGGAGTTTTTATCCAAATCAGATTCAATTTTCATTTTCTCAAAAACATTTTCTCGACATAATGGCATACTCACATTTGCTTCTCCACTGGAGCAGTCAGCTCTTCTCTGTGCATCCGGACATGCTTCAACAGCCTACATTAAATGAGTAGGAGATGTGTGGGGTGTGTGTGAGTGTGTGTGTGTGTCCGTCTGTGTGTGTGTGAGTGTGTGTGTGTGTGTCCGTCTGAGTGTGTGTGTGTGTGTGTGTGTGTGTGTGTGTGTGCGTGTGTGTGTGTGTGAGTGAGTGTCTGTGTGTGCTTGTATGTGCGTGTGTGTGTGTGTTTGTTTGTGTGTGTGTGTGTGGGGGGGGGGGGGGGGGGGGGTGGGTGGGGGGGAGTACGGGATGAGTCAGCAGTTTGGATATGTTATGCAGCTGGTGTGGGGCTTGCACTGGTGCAGTCAGCTCTTCCCTGTGCATTCGGACATGCTTCAACAGCCTGCACCAAATAGGTAGGAGATGTGTGGGGTGGGTGGGTGGGTGTGGGTGGGTGGGGGGCAGGATTACGGGATGAGTTAGTAGTTTGGATATGTTAGAGCTGTGCAGCTGGTGTGGGGCTTCCACTGGTGCAGTCAGCTCTTCTCTGTGCATTCGGACATGCTTCAACAGCCTGCATTAAATGAGTAGGGGATGTGTGGGGTGTGGGTGGGTGGGTGGGTGGGTGGGCGGGGGGGGGGAGGAGTACGGGATGAGTTAGTGGTTTGGATATGTTAGAGCTATGCAGCTAGTGTGGGGCTTCCACTGGTGCAGTCAGCTCTTCTCTGTGCATTCGGACATGCTTCAACAGCCTGCGTTAAATGAGTAGGAGATGTGTGGGGTGTGTGTGTGTGTGTGGGTGGGTGGGTGGGGGGCAGGAGTACGGGATGAGTTAGTGGTTTGGATATGTTAGAGCTATGCAGCTGGTGTGGGGCTTCCATTGGTGCAGTCAGCTCTTCTCTGTGCATTTGGACATGCTTCAACAGCCTGCATTAAATGAGTAGGAGATGTGTGGGGTGTGTGTGTGGGGTTGGGTGTGTGTGTGGGGGGGGGGGGCAGGAGTACGGGATGAGTTAGTGGTTTGGATATGTTAGAGCTATGCAGCTGGTGTGGGGCTTCCACTGGTGCAGTCAGCTCTTCTCTGTGCATTCGGACATGCTTCAACAGCCTGCATTAAATGAGTAGGAGATGTGTGGGGTGTGTGGGGGGTGGGGGGTGGGGGGGGGGGTGGGGGGGCAGGAGTACGGGATGAGTTAGTGGTTTGGATATGTTAGAGCTATGCAGCTGGTGTGGGGCTTCCACTGGTGCAGTCAGCTCTTCTCTGTGCATTCGGACATGCTTCAACAGCCTGCATTAAATGAGTTGGAGATGTGGGGGGTGAGTGTGTGTGAGAGTGTGTGTGTGCAAGCCATGCACATAGCAGCGAAAAACAATACATCCTGCACACAACAGCACAAAACAATACACACAACAGCTCAACACAGTACAACACATGTTCTCACCAGTCAAGAAGCTCCTTGGTCACCTCCGCTGACTTGAGCACCACCCCTATGTTCTTCTCCACCAATAATACACCCTACACACAAACAGCTCAACACAGCACAAAAAAACAATTCACCAGTCGAGAAGCTCCTTGGTCACCTCCGCTGACTTGAGCACCGCCCCTATGTTCTTCTCCACCAACAATACACCCTACACACAACAGCTCAACACAGCCCAATACATGTTCTCACCAGTCAAGAAGCTCCTTGGTCACCTCAGCTGACTTGAGCACCGCCCCTATGTTCTTCTCCAGCTTTTTTCGATCCGTGCCACGGGAGACAAGGGCAACAGCGGAATGTGTGTGAGTGCGTGTGAGTGTGTGTGTGTTTGTGAGTGTGTGTGTGTGTGTGTGTGTGTGTGTGTGTGTGTGTAAGCCATAGCAACTGCGGACGGACAGTTTGGGGGAGGTGGGGGATAAGGGAGGGTGGTGGGGGTGGGGTAGAAGGAAGGTAGTGGGAAGTTGGGGGATAAGGGAGGGTGGTAGAGGGGAAGGAAGAGGAGGGTGGAGGGAAAGGAGGGTGGTGGTGATGGGGTAGAAGGAGGGTTGTCGGAAGTCGGGAGAAAAGGAAGGGTGGTGAGGGATAAGGGAGGGTGGTAGAGGGGAAGGAGGAGGGTGGCGGGAGGGTTGTATGCGGCGAATTGGGCTCTTGGACGCCACGAAATGCGACAAGTAGACACATACAGACACATACACACTTGCGATAGAAAGCTTGCTTTACCTGTATACTGAGACACATAGTAGACACATACACATATACACACGTACCCACATACACACGTACAATAGAAACCTTGCGTTACCTGTGTACTGAGCGATGGCGTCATCAATAATGGAAGAATCCCTGGTCCAAAATTATGGGGGAAAAAGTTAGAAGATACAGGGTAACTATAATGTAAGAAAAGTTGACCTGAGGTGGGTATTTGTTGTGGGTTCGGGGTGGTGTAGGATGCCTCTGGTGTGGGTTGGTTGGCCCTGGGTCGGCTGTGTGATGCGTTCATTGTCGGGTTTGATGAAGAAGCAGTAATGGAAGAATCCCGGGTTCAATGAGATGGGGAACAAGAGTTAGAAGTTACAGGATAACTATACTGTAAGGTCAGTTGGCCTGGGGTGAGTATTTGTTGTGGATTCGGGGTGGTGTAGGGTGCCTTTGGCGTGGGGTGGTTTGCATTGGGTCGGCTGTGTTATGTGTGCGCTGTTGGTTTGATGAAGAAGCAGTAATGAAAGAATCCCGGGTTCAAATAGATGGGGAACAAGAGTCAGAAGATACAGGGGCACAATAATGATGATTGGTTTGGTTGTTGGCATCTTCGTTTCGACCAATGGCTCAATGGCAGAGCTCCTTGAAAGACAAAGGTGCTGGGTTCGAATTCCCACGGGTGCGCTTTAATGTTCGCGGTCGCTGTCAACCGCCATGGTGGCTTTGTTCAGATAAAGTAACAGCCCGTTCCCAACTGCCGTAAGACGGGGCACCCTTAATACCACGCCCAGGCATTAACATTACTAGTTGTTGGCCCCAGTGCGAGCAAATGGCTGGCCCCTTTAACCTCACGACTTGTAGTATGCTACCAGCAGCTACCAGCAGTAGCTTCTAGGCAGCTCCCTTGGCTTACTACCCAGCCAAACCTAAAGCAACCTAGTGCACCTTGAAGCTGACGTAATCAGCTTTCTAACGTTGCTGAATTTGCGAGGCTCAGTCCAGTAGCTGCCTCAGGGAGCTACCCAGAAGCTGCTGCTAGTAGCGGAAAAGAAAAAAAAGTGGCTATGTAGATGCTTCATGGCACTGGACAGAGTAAGTGTGTGGTGTGGTGTGGTGTGGTTTGGCGTGGTGTGGTGTGAGGTGCGATGGTGGATATTTTCTAGGGTGTAGACTGCACAAAATCAGGCATACACTAGATAGAACCAGACCAGTGTATATATTGGGGGGGCTATGTATGGCAACTTCCAACCAGCTCTATTAGCTAGCCCCTGGGTCCAACACAAAGCTGTCACAGCACTTGAATGCTGCTTCCTTGCTGCTTCATTGCGCCTTGCCACTGTTTCTTTGATGGGCTGCACGTAGCAGCTTCTAGGAAGCTCCCTTTCCATGTGAAACCTGAAGCTAGCTAGTGTGTCTGAAAGCCGACATGACAAGCATTCCAATGCAGCTGACAGCTTTTGGCGAGACCCAGAGGCTGGCTATTGGAGCTGGCTGGAAGCTGCCATGCGTAGCCCCAAAAATAAACTGAGTAAGGCGAGCACTAGACAGAACCAGGACAGCTGTATCTTTGGCGGGCTACGCGTGGCAACTTTCAGCCAGCTCCATTAGCTAGCCCCAGGGTACTGCGCAAAGCGTTCCACTGCATTGGACTGCCTGCCATGTCAGCTTTCAGGCGAGCTAGCTAGCCTCGGGATTGGCTCAAGGACGGGGGAAAGGAGCTGCATAGGAGGTGCTAGACGTAGCCTAAAACAGAAACAGTGGTCAGAACCAGGCATGCTCTAGACAGGACAGGACATTAACGGTACACAACAGGACAGCTTACAAGCACAGATTGAAAACTATTCCTGCATTATTATGGCTCGTGCATGCAAAAGCAAGGCATGCATTATTCAGGAGACAATAGTACAGCCTATCAGGATGGCTAGGTTGCCTGATTCTTCAATACATTGCCATAGGCAGGCCATTGTTGGCTCAAGGCAAGGGTTCGCATGGTGTTCCGAGGCACACATGCACAGATGAGGCACACACATTTCAGGACACAACAGGTCAGCTTTTCAAGATGGAAAGGTGGCCTGATTGGCTTGATGTTCTATAGCACCCATGCACAGCACAACTCGTACACAGAGCACCACAATTTATATCAAGAACAGGTGAAGGTAGGACAGCCTATCAAGCTAGATAGGTTGCACCAGGATTTGCTTCATGCTTGTGAACACTCATGATCAATTCAGGAGACCACAGGGCATTCATAGGATGAGTCAAGATAGGTTGTCAACATATGGATTGGCTACCAGATTTGCTTGATCTTCTGAAACACTGTTGCCTGAAGACGGAGCGCAGCAGGCGACGTCTCGTCGAATTTGACGGAGGACCCCATGGCAGAGGTGTTGAAAGACGCAGCGGTGCTTTTCCGGACTCTAGTCTGTTGGAATTCGGGATCACCCCCTCTCGCTGGCTTTGCAGCCTTTCCCCAGCGATGCGAAATCTTGGATATCTGCTATTACACGATCTTTACACGGATTAACTCGTTGCTGGAACAGCGTTCCTGATATGACGTCACTGGGGCTCAAGTTGTCCAAGGCTAGTCCAGATCGGAAGGGGAAAAAGTGCGTGAGCCAAGCCAAAAGGTACGCAGTACAAATGTAGATGGTTCGATTCTGCTTCGATGCTACAATTGCTAACGAAATCCTGCAGAGCAAGTCAATTCCCACCGGTTCGTCGGACGAAAGCCCCAAGCCGCCCATTCATACAGGAAACTGTCGGTTTTTCGCACGTTTTGAAGGGGTACTGCTTGATGTAAAGCGTATATGGGGCTTCAACTTCCCTGGTAGTGGGCTTGAATTGGGTCAGGCCTGCCCATGCGTCCATGACGAATGCGACGAAGAAAATAACTTCGTCAAGGGACTCGCGAGTTTAGGTGTTTTTTCCAGATGGTGGTGGTGGTTCCGTTGGGCTTCGGAAATTGGTTGCGTCTTAGGACGCAGGCTGTAGAATGTATCGCGTCTCAGGACTCAGAGCTGGGGCCTGGGTGTCCTCCTGAACAACCCTGGCGCCCACATGCTATGCATCCCTGCCAACCATTGATGTGCAATACTTTCGATCATTTTGATGATAACAGCTCGATCAACCTTGGAGGAGCAGCGAAGCCCGTGGAGTTACGCAGCGACGCTGTAGCTTCAGGAGGAAGGTATGATTACTCGATAAGTTGCAGCAGAAGTTCGTGTCTGCCCATGTCTGAGACATGAATTCAATGAATGTCAAAACCTAGTACTATGCTAGGTTCAGAGCCCTGGGAAGTTTTTGCTTCACGCTGCTTAACCTACCTAACCACACTGAACGTAACCAGATTTTGGGGGCAACTTCTTAACTGTGTCCCTTTGGGATTATGAGAGTCTGAGGCTTGTAGTCGGGGTCTCGAACAATAAAAAGATCTTAATTTTGTCATTTGACTTTTCGGACAACAGGCTATTTTCGTATTCAAATTCAAACATGTGGAATACCCCTACACCTTATTGAATGATAAATCATATATGTGTTCCACTATTATTACTACTTCCGTACTTCACTAAATGGTATGCGAGGTTGTATGTATGCTTTTTTAATGTAAGTTACAAGCATTGCCTGGTCTTGTTTACAACTGCAATCTCTGTATGTTACAGTCCAGGGGTAGGCCAAGCGTGCTTAAGGGACTTCAGTTGACGCTGTAAAAGTCCCCATGCAATTTGAGAAAGATTACCCTTTTATTTTACTTTTCCCCAATCGTTTTTTTGTATTACCTGGCCTCCCAGGACAACCACTAGGATTGATGCATAGGTGCTCGTTTATGAGTCCAGCTACGTTTCGTGATCCATGGTGATCAGCGCATGGATTGTGTCGTTTGTCACAATCAGGGTAATTCAAAGCGCGCGCTTTTGAGCGCTGACTTTTTGACCCCCTCTGCGCTTTAAGCGCAGTTTTTTGCAACCCCTTGTGGGCGCTGCAAGCAATTTTTGCGCTTTTTGCACTACAAAGCGCAGTTTTTATGTTTTCAGGGGCGCTTAAGCGCTGGCCAATTTGGCCATTTGAAGTACCCTAGTCACAATCGCTGATAGTATGGTAATGCATTTAAATCGATAGAGTTGTTACACAGTGAAGACTGAAGAGCAGAGAGTTGACATCGCAACTCGTGCGGCTATATAGAATAGGAAGTCTCCAGGAAGATTCTGAAGACACGTGCAGGCCATAGCTAGCCTATGGCCTGGCGGTAGGCAACCCGGGTCCTGGGGCACCTGGACCATGCGCGTACTATGCCAACTCAGTGTCCGACGCAACGGACAATAACATCCCCCCCAATTCAAGGTATTCTTGTATACAAGAATCCCTGGAATTCACTGAGGGGCATAAATAAATTATAATAGTATAAAGGCTGACAAGGCTTATTAAGAGATGCTAATGGCTGGCAGGAGAGGCTGTAAATAATAAATTATTTGGAATAGGATCCAAGGGGACACGGCACATTAATAGCAAAGATCTTTAGATCGATGTCAGTCTACTAGGGTAGCAGATAGCAGGGAGGCTGCCTTAGGAAGCTTGAGGGAGCCTGCAGATAGGCTGCAGGCTAGGTAGCAGAGGGGCTGCAAGGAAGCTGGGAGAAACTGCAGATAGGCTGCAGGCTAGTTAGCAGAGGGGCTGCAAGGAAGCTGGGAGAAACTGCAGATACGCTGCAGGCTAGTTTGCAGGGAGGCTGTTGGGAAGCTGGAAGGAAACTATAGGCTGCAGGCTAGTTGGCAGATAGGCTGCAGGCTAGGTAGGTTACGAGAAGTAGGACATGATTTGAGATGAGAGAATAAGTTTAGACAAGATGTCTGTGCTAGTCCCCCCATAATTTGGGCTCATCCTAAATTAGAGTATGCAGACATACGGCAGTAACTTGATGATGGGTTATAAATAAAAAAGGGGCATCAGTACATGAGGCAGTACGAGACACCAGTACAGGAGGCAGTACCTAGATTAATCTTAGAGTGTTCATAGCTAAAACAATAAGGAGCATTTCATTAGGTGCATATTTAGGTGCCAGATGCTGGGTATCCATCAAGGTCCAGCTGGCTGTGGATTTTCTTAAGAAGGGTGGAGAAGGATTTCCTAGACATCCTTGGAGTGTCCAGCATGTTGATGAATGTGAAATCCATTGGGTTCCAGTGCATGCTGAGGTTGTTGACACAGATGACTCTGCCTCCAGGGTTCACACAGCTGATGGGATGCATGAGCATCTTGGGCCAGGTGGCAAGGATCCGTGCATGTGCTTGGACCATGGCTGCTTGTAGGCAGATGGCCCACTGAAGGGTGGGCCTGTCAGCGGTAGAAACAGTGGGGTAGATGTGGACCATGTGCTGCAATCTGTTGACATGCTTGAGAAGAGGTCCAGAGACTGATGAAGGGCTGCTGTGCATCTGTCTGCTGGGGAATTTAGTCTGCTCAGATGCTAGCAGGGTAGGGAACTGGATGGCTAGCTGGTGAATGAGGGTGGGGACAGGCTGTCTAGGTTTGATGCTAAAGGCTCTAAGGGAAGATGGGGAATTGTTGAGGATAGTCAGCAGGGTTCCAAACCTCGTTCTGGAGAGACCAGAGTTGTTAAGGAAATGGACTGGGTAGGTGTTCATGTTGACATGAGCGAGGGGCTGATCAGGGGGAGGGGAAGTAGCTGAGGGAATCCACTGGTCAAATCTAAGGGCTTGGGAGAGCTCATGCTGAGTGCAGGATCCTTGTCCATCAATAGGGAATGCATCGTCATATGTAGTCCTGGCTTGGTCTAGCATGAGGTCCATTTCTATTCTGGCTTGTGATTCTGCCAGGTTACACAGGTCATCAAAAGGAACAGTGGGAAGCTGTTGGATGGGGGCGGTAGAGTAGGCAGGATCTGGGATGAAGTCATGTGAAGAGGTGGTGTACATGTCATCTTGGTGTGATGTGAATTCTCCCCCATTGTCTGACTGGAGCAAGGATGGTGTACGGGCTTGTGTAAGGTCAGGCAGGTCATCATCACCAATGGCTGGAACCAGATCTGGTAGACTACTGGAGCTGCTTGGAGTTCTCGGTGGGATGGAGCAGCTGCCAGCAAAGTCATCATTGTAGTGAACAACTGGTTGATTGACCATCTCTGGTCGGGTGACCATCATGATTATCAAAGGTAGAGGGGTAGGGAGAGGGGTAGGGTTCTTAGGAGTGCTAGTAAAGTAGAGACCATGCCTTTTGGGGCATAAGAGGATTGTCTTCGTACCCCTGGCTGTGGGTAAGGAGAGAGTAGCAGTAGCCTTGGACATGTGAACCTGGAGCTTGGGAGAGAGCCTGTGTGCTGCATGCAAGCTGATGATGTTGGCTGTAGTTAGGGGGGGAGCAAGGAGCACATCGTGGAGGGTGATCATGGATCCATGATGCCCTTTGATGTGAGCTTTCCCTTTCTGCAGGCAGAGGAGTGGGGCTGCTCCAAGGTTAGCCAACTGGAGGCTAATCGGCTGGGGGAGATCCTGAATGTCATGCAAGTTGGAGGGGTTACTGGTGCAGTGGGAGTGGGCTGCACAGTCTAAAAGCCACTCTGTCTGGAGAGCTGTCTGGTAGGGATCAAGGGTGGCACTGTCAGAGAGGTCCACATTTCCATTCCCCTCATCATCATCATCATCAGTGTCATCATCACTTGAGACTAGTTCTGGCATGGACTCTTCCCTTTCTATAAGACAGGCATCTGTATCATTCATGGGTCCAAAGAAAGTACTATCATCCAAGGGAGCATGTGGGAGAGACATGGGTGTGGACTTGCCTCTTGTTGACTCAGCATACTGGAGAGGCTGGGGTCCATCATGTGTTGTCAATGCCATGAAGTTGTGCTCATCCTCATTGCCTGTGCTGGACTGGGAAGTGGAACAGTCATCATCTGCCACATGGGCATGCTTGCTGTTGTCACGGCGGCTGTAGCTCTTGGGGTCTCCTGTTGTCCCTCCTAGGGGACTTGGACTTGCTGGAGGACCTCCTAGCTGCATCATTGGGGGGTGATGGAGATCCCCTATTGCCAGATGTGGATGAAAACGGTGGAGGTATGTACTTCAGGTCAGTGGAGACACTGGAGCAATTGAGTGAGTTGTGTCCAAAGCCATTACAGTTCCAGCAGGTCATCTAAGCTGATGGAACACGGTCCTTCCTTGGTCTCCCGTGGAAGACATTATCAGCTATGTGCTCGTTTTCCTCGGGAGAGATGGTGGGGTCAGATATCTGGTTGGAAACTTGGTATCTGATGATCTGTGTCTGGAATGATGCAAAGTCAGGGCAGACAGAGTTGTGGAAGGAGTTCCTGAAACCGTTGTATTCTGGGCGAGGTGAGAGTCCCTGGACAATGATGCTAAGGAAGGCAGGGATGGAGGTGTTGCTAACTCCATTGACTTGGGGAAGCAAGGAGTATAACTCATAGCTTCGAGAGAGGTATACCTGCAGTGGTTCAGATGTCGTCATGCTGATACTGTAAATGGACCTCACAGCACCTGTTTCCAGGTCAGAATTCCGTTCTCCATACGTGAGCTTTAGGAACCTGTAGGCTTTGGCAGCAACATTAGGGTGTGCAAGTATGGCCTGCTGTATGGGGTCTGAACAATGCCTAGGGATTTCATTGAGAGCGACAGCATTTTTCACGATCGTGATGCGGTAGGGAACAGCACAAGATGCAATATTTGCATTAGCATGGTCAGCATTCGGGTAATGAGAGTCCTCCAATGGGTATTCGTCACTTGTTGCTGGTTCACCGTTTGGGGGTTGAGCCATCGCCGCGTCAATGGCGATGGAGATGCATCCAGGGTGGGATCTGAGGTGACGAAGGAGGAAGGGCCCAAACTTGTGCCAGGAGACAGCAGAGGTGCCGTCGAAGACCAATGCAGGGGGCTTTGCTGGTGTTGCCATGTTGTCTGTCGCGGCGCTGGGGTCTTGGGGTCTTGGACTTCACACCGGGTTAATAAACCGGCCAGTGGGTAATCCGGGTGTGAAGCTTGTCGGGCTTTAGTCTTGGTTGTGCGGTTCGGAGGTAGTGGTGAGGAAGTGTTGACAGGGAAGGGGGATCCAAATGGATCCTGGGGTTCTGAAATGGTGGTGATAGTAGCAGGGGGGTAAGGGGTGACGGATTCAGTGAGCGAGAGGGGGAGCGGGGGAGGGGTACGATGGTGTGCAGGGCTGAATATCTCCGTGGCACAAACAATCTCAGAGGATTGCGCAACGCCGTGTGTGATCTGATGAGTGTACAACTCACGTCGTAGATCTACTGAGACTTCTGGACTGCGTCTACGGGGCGTCTGGGACGGAAAGTAGAGACAACAACTGTTGTGTGGGCAGTAGGCGAGGCAGCGCAGGTTAGATTCCTCCCGTAAACACGTAGGCAATCCAGGGCTAAAAGCAGTACTCAAGCCGTCGAGCAAGTCAGAGGGAAAACTGTCACCTTGTGCAAGGCTGAAGATCCACTTGGCACGGGCGCAGGGGAGTTGTCTGCGGGCAGCGGTCGGGCCGATAACCTTTCAATCGATAGAGTTGTTACACAGTGAAGACTGAAGAGCAGAGAGTTAACATCGCAACTCGTGCGGCTATATAGAATAGGAAGTCTCTAGGAAGATTCTGAAGACACGTGCAGGCCATAGCTAGCCTATGGCCTGGCGGCAGGCAACCCGGGTCCTGGGGCACCTGGACCACGTGCGTACCATGCCAACTCAGTGTCCGACGCAACGGACAATAACAATGCAGGGTAGGAAGAAAATGGCCTTCCTGAAATGTGCTGCAAGACCGCACTTTTTCGGGTATTTTTGTAAACCACATTTGAGACCGCACTTTTGGGGGCATTTTTTGAAACCACAAATTTTTATTTCAAAAAGTGCGGTATGGCCCAGGTATGGCTGCACTTATGTTCTACCATTCCAGCGCACTGTGGGTGGGGTGGGGGGCATTTTGGGGGCATTTCTTACAGATTTCGAAGTTGGGTTTTGTAATACATGACATACATCACATTGGAATCATCATAGTTTGCAAAATATGATATTCTAGAATTTCAGTATCAGCAACTTGGAGCCTTGAGTAGGCTGCAAAACACTTAACTACCATATGTGCGCATGACATGCTGGCGAATGAGATGGCTGACAGGTATCCGCCAGTGATGATTCAGGCCAAACGGGGAGCGCTGGCGGATTGGGCCACCCGCCAACATTTCTCTAGGGACACTGTAATACAGTGCAGTACACAGCTGGGGGGGAGCAACTCCCTTTGGACAACTTCCTTGCTTTCCGACGACTTTTCTTGTCTTTTCAATTTCGTTTTAGCCCTCGAGTTGATGAATCCTCAACCAGCTTTGGGCGCTCAAGTGTCGCCAGACCCTGGTTTGGCTCCTCCCTCTGTCTCTGCCTACTGATGCCCCTTCTCTACAGCTCTCCCTATCCCACAACAGCGCCCTGGACAGCCTTTAATTTTCTTTTTTGGCTACCATAGGACTGTAAAGCACAGTTTGAAGAGAACATTGCTTTGCACTATCTGCATTCCTGTCTTGATTTTTCCTTTTTTTACCCCATAAGACGTGGTTAAATGTCCAAACCAATGATATTATTGATGAGTATGCCCAGAATAAATCACTCGAGTCACACTTGAATCTGGTTTGATTGGAAACAAATAAAAAAGGATTCCGCCATTGGTAACTTGAGCTAGTTTATGGAGCCCCCCAAATCTGTAAAATCCACCAACCATAATGCGCAGCACTGATTACCGGTATAGCCCCTTTTGGGTGCCTTCCGCCATCTCTAGTACCACGAACATATCATGCGCCTACGGGGGTATTCAATATGATTGTGCCCCCCCCCCCCCCCCCCCCCCCCCCCCCCTACATATAAAATAAGAGGCACAACTTGAATTTACATGGCTTCTGTGTGTGATAGTCAAAATACTCCCATTAAATATGCCCACATTACCCCCCCCCCCCCCCCCCCCTCCTCCCCCGGGTCTTAAGTGGTGCCAATGAACTGCTCTTGTCAACACAATCTCCATCGTGGTCTTTAGCAGCAATTTAAAATCTGGAGTGAAACAGAATTTGGTACAAGTGGTATGCTTTGGCATTCCATTTTAAACCACATTCTTAGCCATGGCGGTTCCATTTTGAACCACATTCAATATTCCATGATCAGATATTGATCCCTGGGCGCAGGCTTAAATCATATCCTGGGCCTGGGCATATTAAACTGGGCATAGCTGATAACTTACGTACGCACACCCAATCATGGGATTGCATTCCATATTTACTGCAGGCAGTGGGCATATTTACTCGCCAAGAGCGAGCCGTCTTCAGACTGCTAATAGGCTATTTAATAGCATCATCTGGACACTTCTTCAACATTTATCATCATACTAGTACATGACTGCATTCTGTACTCTACAGTGTAGGAGTGTACCCAGCTTTGTTCTACCCTGAGGGTTTGAAAGCTTGGGGTAGCCGTGTGGTTTGGTGAAGTGAGGGTACTGGACCAAAAAAGAAGAATGGAAGGAGTTCTCCCCGGCGGCGAAGAGAGCCAGTCAGCCTCCCATGGCGAACTGGAGCAGCCAGCAAACTGTGAGTAGTGTCAAGGTTTAGTCCGGCAGTGCGTAGCACAAGAGGCCCTGCAGCGGTACCATCCGGCAGTACATAGCACAAGAGGCCATGCAGCGGTACCATCCGGCAGTACATAGCACAAGAGGCCCTGCAGCGGTACCATCCGGCAGTACATAGCACAAGAGGCCCTGCAGCGGTACCATCTGGCAGTACATAGCACAAGAGGCCCTGCAGCAGCACCATCCGGCAGTACATAGCACAAGAGGCCCTGCAGCGGTACCATCCGGCAGTACATAGCACAAGAGGCCCTGCAGCGGTACCATCCGGCAGTACATAGCACAAGAGGCCATGCAGCAGTACCATCCTGCAGTACATAGCACAAGAGGCCATGCAGCAGTACCATCCGGCAGTACATAGCACAAGAGGCCCTGCAGCTGTACCATCCTGCAGTACACAGCACAAGAGGCCCTGCAGCGGTACCATCTGACAGTATATAGCACAAGAGGCCCTGCAGCAGTACCATCCGGCAGTACATAGCACAAGAGGCCCTGCAGCAGTACCATCCGGCAGTACATAGCACAAGAGGCCCTGCAGCGGTACCATCCGGCAGTACATAGCACAAGAGGCCCTGCAGCAGTACCATCCGGTAGTACATAGCACAAGAGGCCATGCAGCAGTACCATCTGGCAGTACATAGCACAAGAGGCCCTGCAGCAGTACCATCCGGCAGTACATAGCACAAGAGGCCCTGCAGCAGTACCATCTGGCAGTACATAGCACAAGAGGCCATGCGGCAATATCGTTCGGCGGCACGCAGCATGCACACCTTCACCATCCCCATCATCCTTGCCAACCGACCTATCAATTAGCCTGAAGGAGTGTGGTAGAGGTGGCAGCCCATGTACTTTCCAGTATGCCTCTGCTGTCTCCTTCTTATCTGCTTTCTCAGCATGGTTTCGGAGCACATGCACCTCGATGACGGAAATCACTTAAGTGCAGTCTGAGGTTGCACGGTTTCGGAGCACATGCACCCCGATGACGGAAATCACTTAAGTGCAGTCTGAGGTTGCATGGTTTCGGAGCACATGCGCCCCGATGACGGAAATCACCAAGGTGCATGGTTTCGGAGCACTGACGCCCTCATACCTGAAATCACTGAGGCGCAGTCTGAGGTTGCATGGTTGTGGAGCATAGGCGCCCCCATGACGGAAAACACTGATGTGCAGTCTGAGGTTGCATGGTTTCGGAGCGCATGCGCCCCAATGACGAAATCACTGAAGTGCAGTCTGAGGTTGCATGGTTTCGGAGCACATGCGCACCCATGACGGAGATCACTGAGGTGCAGTCTGGGGTTGCATGGATTCGGAGCACGTGCGCCCCGATGACAGAAATCACCAAGGTGCATGGTTTCGGAGCACTGACGCCCTTATGCCTGAAATTACTGAGGCGCAGTCTGAGGTTGCATGGTTGTGGAGCATAGGCGCCCCCATGACGGAAAACACTGATGTGCAGTCTGAGGTTGCATGGCTTCGGAGCGCATGCGCCCCAATGACGGAAATCACTGAGGTGCAGTCTGAGGTTACATGGTTTCAGAGCACATGCGCACCCATGACGGAGACCACTGAGGTGCAGTCTGGTGTTGCATGGTTTCAGAGCACATGCGCCCCGTTGACAGAAATCACTTAGGTGCAGTCTGAGGTTGCATGGTTTCGGAGCACATGCACCCCGATGACGGAAATCACTTAAGTGCAGTCTGAGGTTGCATGGTTTCGGAGCACATGCGCACCCATGACGAAGATCACTGAAGTGCAGTCTGGGGTTGCATGGATTCGGAGCACATGCGCCCCGATGACGGAGATCACTGAGGTGCAGTCTGAGGTTGCATGGTTTTGGAGCACAAGCGGCTCGAGGACAGAAATGACTGAGTTGCAGTCTGAGGTGCAAAGGCCCCATGTGCTTTCCACTACAACACTGCCATTTCCTTCTCATGCGCATTTTCTGCCGCTTTCGCAGCAGCTTTTTTTCCAGCCTTGGCCTTCGCCACCACCTTGGCATCAGCAGCCTTGGCCTTCGCCACCTCCTTGGCATCAGCATCACAGTCTGTGCATGTGGCGAAGGCGTAGGTGTGGACTGCTCTGCAATTCCTGCGCTCAAATTCTTTGTGTCGCCTGGTAGCGTTCGGCGCACCCATGGCGGAAATCACAGTGTCTGTAGTACAGTCAAAGCATGAGACGTAGGTGCAGTCGGTGCAATGGAAAAGCTTGCCCCCACCCTCAAGGGCCGAACGGTCGCAGGTATGGCATTTGTGGCAGGGGCAGCGCCACATCCCCGAGGGAGCGGAGCTCAATCCGAGGCAGGGCAGGCAGAAGACCCGGGGGCAGAAGTCGCAAAGCAGCAGGTCGCCGCCATCCTCACACAGCGCGCAGTCTTCGAAATGCTCCAACGGCAGCTTTTTTGGCCCATGACTCTTTTTGTCCAGCGAAAGAGGCTCATAGCGCTTGGGCGCAGTGCGCTTGCGCACGCCACCTGCAGGGGGTGAGGGGTGAGGAGGGAGGGGGGTGAGGGGTGAGGAGGGATTGGGGAGGGGTGAGGAGGGAGGGGGTGGCAATGCAAGGGGTGAGGAGGGAGGGGGAATGGGTGTGACAATGCTGGTGGTTGCAATGGAAGCATAGGAGTGTCCTTCCTGCAGGCATGGAGTGGGGACGATGTGAGGGGTCCAGGAGGGGTGAGGGATGGGTGAAAGGGGTGAGGGGGGAGGAGGGAGTGGGGTGGCACTGCTGGTGCTTGGCCCATGACTCTTTCTGTCCATCGAAAGAGGCTCATAGCGCTTGGGTGCAGTGCGCTTGCGCACACCACCTGCAAACAACGTCATGCATGTTGGGCTATTGCAGATGTGAGAGGTCAGGAGGGATGAAGGGTGAGGAGGGAGTGGGGTGGCACTGCTGGCGCTTGGCCCATTACTCCTTTTGTCCATCGAAAGGGGCTCATAGCGCTTGGACGCAGTGCGCTTGCGCACGCTACCTGCACACAACGTCATGCATGTTAAGTTATTGCAGATGTGAGAGGTCCAGGAGGGGTGAGGGGTGAGTGTAAGGGGTGGGTGTAAGGGGTGAGGTGTGTGTAGGGAGTGGTGAGGGGTGTGGCAATACTGGTGCTTGCAATGGAAGCATATGAGTATACTTCCTGCTGGCATGGTGCGGAGACGATGTGAGAGGTCAAGGAGGGGTGAGGGGTGAGTGTAAGGGGTGGGTGTAAGGGGTGAGGGGTGTGTAGGGAGTGGTGAGGGGGGAGGCAATGCTGGTGCTTGCAATGGAAGCATATAAGTATACTTCCTGCTGGCATGGTGCGGAGACAATGTGAGAGGTCCAGGAGGGGTGAGGGGTGAGTGTAAGGGATGGGTGTAAGGGGTGAGGGGTGTGTAGGGAGTGGTGAGGGGGGTGGCAATGCTGGTGCTTGCAATGGAAGCATATGAGTATACTTCCTGCTGGCATGGTGCGGAGACGATGTGAGAGGTCCAGGAGGGGTGAGGGGTGAGTGTATGGGGTGGGTGTAAGGGGTGAGGGGTGTGTAGGGAGTGGTGAGGGGGGAGGCAATGCTGGTGCTTGCAATGGAAGCATATGAGTATACTTCCTGCTGGCATGGTGCGGAGACGATGTGAGAGATCCAGGAGGGGTGAGGGGTGGGTGCAAGGGGTGATGGGTGAGGAGGGAGTGGGGAGGGGGGTGGCACTGCTGGTGCTTGGCCCATGACCCTTAACTATCTTACACTTTGTTTACCTTACCTCAACAGGGAAAATTCAGAAAACCAATATAAGAACAACCCAAGGAACTAGGGTTGTTGGTAGTGATGCATTACGCGGCCAGAGCAGACCAATCAGGCTAATAGGGACCAGGGACCAACTAGGGACTAACAAAGACCAGGGACCAAATAGGGACTAACAAAGACCAGGGACCAACTAGGGACTAACAAAGACCAGGGACCAACTAGGGACTAACAAAGACCAGGGACCAACTAGGGACTAACAAAGACCAGGGACCAACTAGGGACTAACAAAGACCAGGGACCAACTAGGGACTAACAAAGACCAGGGACCAACTAGGGACTAACAAAGACCAGGGACCAACTAGGGACTAACGAAGACCAGGGACCAAATAGGTATTAACATGGACTAGAGACCAACTAGGGATTACAAGAGACCATGGGCCAACTTGGAACTAACTTAGATTAGGGACCAACTAGGGACTAACAGGGGCAACTAGGGATTACAAGGGACCAGGGACCAACTAGGGACTAACTTAGACTAGGGACCAACTAGGGACTAACAGGGACAACTAGGGATTACAAGAGACCATGGGCCAACTTGGAACTAACTTAGATTAGGGACTTACAGGGGCAACTAGGGATTACAAGGGACCAGGGACCAACTAGGGACTAACTTAGACTAGGGACCAACTAGGGACTAACAGGGGCAACTAGGGATTACAAGGGACCAGGGACCAACTAGGGACTAACAAAGGCCAGGTACCAACTTGGAACTAACATAGACTAGGGACCAACTAGGGACTGACGGGGACCAACTAGGGACAACATGGACCAGGGGCCAACTAGGGACTAACAGGGACCAACTAGGGTTTAAAAGAGACCAGGGACCAACTAGGGACCTGCTCTCACCAACAATTAATAAACTAGGCAAGCCCCACAAATGCCACAGAAACCGGGACCAGCCCCTGGGTACCTGACCACATCCAGAGGTGGGCGGGGTGGGTTGGGGGGGCCTCGTCAGGACAGGCAACAGAACAGCCAGGAAAACAGTCGCTAAGGAGGGAAAGGAGTTACAACCAGGGTACTTCTATTAACCAAATTGGCGACTTGAAAACAAAAAACTGCGCTTTGTAGTGCAAAAAGCGCAAAAAATACTTGCTGCGCCCACAGGGGGGTGCAAAAAACTGCGCGAAACGCGCTGTGGGGCTCAAAAAGGCAGCGCGCCTGCGCACAAAAGCGCGCGCCTGGAAGTACCCTGGTAGCAACCCATCACATCTAATCCTTACAGTCTACGACTCTAATAAATATCATTATTTAAATTTAATCATTATAATTATAATTATAAATCATTTAAATTATTCATAACAAATTAATAATAAGGAGGGCAAGGAGAAGATTAGCACCGCATCACATCTAATATTCCCAGTCTTAAACTCGTGCAGGCAGGCCCACCCTTTCAAAAATCCTTATTAACAAAAACAACCTTCGTAAAAATAATCTGAAAAAATGCACCTAAAACCGGCAACATCTTGAGGCAAGGGGTTACATTAAATTAAAATCACTTCAGGACACTGACAATTTCATTCGGGTCGCGCCTCCAGACGCCCCCAATAAACAAAGCCTTGTACAAAAAATAAATCATGACCTGAATCCTTACTTGAATCATTTTTTTAAAGCAGCTGAGACCTTTTTTTTTCGAAAATCCCGACTAAAAATAATAAAAAAACAGGTCAAATACCTGATAGAAATTCTTAAACACACACCTGCAACTGGCGACATAGAGGCCGTAGGGTTGGGTTAATATTAAATTAAAATTCAATACAGAACACTGATAATTTCAATCGGGACGTCTTCCAGCGACATTCATAACAAATCCTTCTAAAAAAGGAAATCCTTGCTTGAATCCCTATTAAAACAAAAGGATCCTTGCTTGAATCAGCTTGAATCCTTATTTAAAAAAACTGAAACAGGCGACATGGCCCACCCTTACGAAAATCCTGATCATAAATAATAAAACAGGTCTAAAACCTGATCAAAATCCTTATTAAAAAACACACACCTGAAACCGCCAACATAGAGGCCGTTGGGGCGATGCCTCGGAGATGTTTCGGAAGCGAGCTTGAGGCCTTCCTTAGGGCGATGCTCCGCTCTTGGAGTTCCAATCTCTCTTTCTCCAGCGCGAGTTCCTGCTGCATGACATAAGGCACTGGGCGGTTGCTACGCTCTGGCAGGGCCTCCCACTCTGGCGAGCTCGCCGCCCCGGTGAGGTCGATGCTGTCACTGTCCTCATAGTAGTTGATGGGTGGGGGCTCCTGGCTTGGAATAGCATCCTCGTCGTCCTGCAGCTCGCTGTCGCTGTCGGAGTCAACCTGCATCGCATCCGGCTTGGGGTGGGAGGGAAGGTGCGATGAGGGGTCATGGGACTGGTCGGCCTTAGAGCCTATAGGCCGGCCTCGGGGCTTCGGGGCTTCGGGGTCAGCCGTCGCCTGCAGAGCCGGTCGCGGGACGTAGCCGGCTCGCCGCACTAGCGCGTCTCCCTTCAGTGATCGCGAAACCAGATCGTCCACCTCAGCAGGACTCATCACGTGGCCCAATGTGCTCGCTCGGCAGGTTTCCGACGGCCGATCCGATCACCAGGTTCCCACATCTCAGACACCGAGAGATCACCGTTTTCCATGCCTCCCTCATCATCGGCGCTGCACCTGCGCAGTTGGGAGGTGGGGTTGGTAAAGTGGGCTGGTAGAGTGGGGTTGGTAGAGTGGGGCTGGGAGTGTGTGGTTGGGAGAGTGGAGTTGAGAGAGTGGGGTTTGGGGAGTGGGGTTGTGAGAAGTGGGTTGGGAGAGTGGGGTTTGGGGGGAGGTCTCTCTCACCGTTTGGGGGTGGGGCGTCTGATGAGGAGGGTTGGGGGGGAGGTCTGTCTCGCCGTTGGGAGAGTGGGATTGGGATTGGGAGGGA
Organism: Microglena sp. YARC; assembly: GCA_022414725.1. Taxonomy (NCBI): domain Eukaryota; kingdom Viridiplantae; phylum Chlorophyta; class Chlorophyceae; order Chlamydomonadales; family Chlamydomonadaceae; genus Microglena; species Microglena sp. YARC. The sequence goes on along the minus strand of JAJSRW010001567.1, from coordinate 150,606 downwards.
GGTCTCTCTCCTCATTGGGGGGATGGGGGGGGGGGGGGGGGGGGGGGGGGGGGAGGGGGTTGTGGGAGGTCTGTCTCGCTGTTGGAAATTGGGGGTGGGGGAGGCGGGGGGGGGTTGGGGGTTGAGGGGGGATGTCTGTTCTCGTTGATTGTGATTGGAGGGGTTGGGGGAGGGTTGGGTGGGTAGGTCTGTCTCGTTGATTGGTGAGAGGGGTTGGGGGAAGGGGGTAGGTCTGTCTCGTTGATTGGTGAAGAGGGGTTGGGGGAGGGTTGGTGGGTAGGTCTGTCTCGTTGATTGGTGAGAGGGTTGGGGGAGGGTTGTGGGTAGGTCTGTCTCGTTGATTGGTGAGAGGTTGGGGTTGGTGGGAGGGTTGGTGTGGTAGGTCTGTCTCGTTGATTGGTGAGAGGGGTTGGGGGAGGGTTGTGGGTAGGTCTGTCTCGTTGATTGGTGAGAGGGGTTGGGGAGGGTTGGTGGGTAGGTCTGTCTCGTTGATTGGTGAGAGGGGTTGGGGGAGGGTTGGTGGGTAGGTCTGTCTCGTTGATTGGTGAGAGGGTTGGGGAGGGTTGGTGGGTAGGGGGTCTGTCTCGTTGATTGGTGAGAGGGGTTGGGGGAGGGTTGGTGGTAGGTCTGTCTCGTTGATTGGTGAGAGGGGTTGGGGGAGGGTTGGTGGGTAGGTCTGTCTCGTTGATTTGGAGGGGGGGTGGAGGGTTGGTTGGGGTAGGTCTGTCTCGTTGATTGGTGAGAGGGGTTGGGGGAGGGTTGGTGGGTAGGTCTGTCTCGTTGATTGGTGAGGGGTTGGGGAGGGTTGGCGGGGGTTGGGGGAGGGTTGGTGGGTAGGTCTGTCTCGTTGATTGGTGAGAGGGGTTGGGGGAGGGTTGGTGGGTAGGTCTGTCTCGTTGATTGGTGAGGAGGGGTTGGGGGAGGGTTGGTGGGTAGGTCTGTCTCGTTGATTGGTGAGAGGGTTGGGGAGGGTTGGTGGGTAGGTTCTGTCTCGTTGATTGGTGAGAGGGGTTGGGGGAGGGTTGGTGTGGGGTAGGTCTGTCTCGTTGATTGGTGAGAGGGGTTGGGGGAGGGTTGGTGGGTAGGTCTGTTCTCGTTGATTGGGTGAGAGGGGTTGGGGGAGGGTTGGTGGGTAGGTCTGTCTCGTTGATTGGTGAAGGGGTTGGGGAGGGTTGGTGGGTAGGTCTGTCTCGTTGATTGGTGAGAGGGGGTTGGGGGAGGGTTGTGGGTAGGTCTGTCTCGTTGATTGGTGAGGGGGTTTGGGAGGGTTGGTGGGTAGGTCTGTCTCGTTGATTGGTGAGAGGGGTTGGGGGAGGGTTGGTGGTGTAGGTCTGTCTCGTTGATTGGTGAAGGTTGGGGGAGGGTTGGTGGGTAGGTCTGTCTCGTTGATTGGTGAGAGGGGTTGGGGGAGGGTTGGTGGGTAGGTCTGTCTCGTTGATTGGTGAGAGGGGTTGGGGGAGGGTTGGTGGGTAGGTCTGTCTCGTTGATTGGTGAGAGGGGTTGGGGGAGGGTTGGTGGGTAGGTCTGTCTCGTTGAGGGTTGTGGTGGTTGAAGGGGGTTTGGGGGGGAGGGTTGGTGGGTAGGTCTGTCTCGTTGATTGGTGAGGGGGGTTGGGGAGGGTTGGTGGGTAGGTCTGTCTCGTTGGATTGGTGAGGGGGTGGGGGAGGTTGGTGGGTTAGGTCTGTCTCGTTGATTGGTGAGGAGGGGTTGGGGGAGGGTTGGTGGGTAGGTTCTGTCTCGTTGATGTGTGAGAGGGGATATGTGGGGGAGGGTTGCGTGGGCTAGGTCTTCGTTGTTGTCGTGGGAGGTTTGTCTCGTTGAGAGGGGGTTGGTGGGGGGATTCGGGGTGAGGAGGGGGTTGGTAGGTCTGTCTCGTCCTTTGTAAGGGGGGGTAAATCGGTTCGTGGGTAGGTCTGTTTCGTGGTTTTGTTAGGGTTGGGTGAAGGGTTGGGTGGTAGGTCTGTCTAGTCAGGCTAATTCACGACTGCATGACGTGGAACATTAAAAAGGAGGAAAATAAACACAAAACATGAAACAAAGAGAGGAAACCTTTAAACATTAAACCAATGTAGGGAATATAAGTATTACAACAGTAAACAAGGAGAGGAAACATTAAACAGAGGGAGGACAAGTTCTATGTAGCGTCGCATGCGACGCTAAAAAATGGCGGAGAGTGATCGCGACTGAGCGACAGCGACAGGTGGCAACGGGAGCGAGTTAGTTACGAGACCGTTGGCTGACGTGTCGGGCTTCATCACGGTCAGACGGATGGATGGATGGATGGATGGACGAACGGACAAATGGGTAACACTGGGGGCTCCCGCCTCCCAGAAGGGGGGGCTCCGCCAAAAATCGAAATATCAAACATAAACAATGAGAGGAAACGGTAAACATTAAACGAAGAGAGGAAACGTTAAATATTAAACGAAGGGAGGAAATGTAAATATAGCAACATTAAACGAAGAGAGGAAAATAAAACATTAAACGGAGGGAGAAAATTAACATATAAAAACATTAAACGGAGGGAGAAAATATAATTATTAAAACATTAAACGGAGGGAGGAAAATCGAAATATCAAACATAAACAATGAGAGGAAATGGTAAACATTTAAACTAAGGGGCAAATATAAATATACAGACATTAAAACAAAGGGAGGAAACATTAAATATTAAACTAAGGAGGAAATGAAATATAACAACATCAAACAAAGAGAGGAAAATAAAACATTATACGGAGGAGGGAAATGAACACGTTAAAACGTTAAACGGAGGGAGGAAATATAAATATCAAAACATTTAATGAAGAGAGGAAACATTAAACATTAAACAAAGGGTGACCCGGCTACCGCTACATCGGATAGGAAGATCGTGCGATGCGACATGTTTATTTATATAATATTATTTATTGTAGTTTATTGTTATTTATTAATATTTGTGTGAATTTAGCACACCTGTGCCGGGTACCACCACGTCTGCGAGGAAGATCTTGCGATGCGATTTGTTTCCTCTCTTAAATGTGTATTTAGCACACATGTCCGTGCAGCAGATACCACCATTTATGGGTGGAAGATCGTGCGATGCGACATGTTTATTCATCTATTATTATTTATCTATTTTTTCTTATTTATTTTGTTTGTATATATTTAGCACACCTGCGCCCGCGGCAGCTACCACTACGTCTGAGAGGAAGATCTTGCAATGTGACATGTTATTTTATTTATTTGTATTGTACTATTACTTCTGATTATTTTTATTTTGTCTCTGAGAGGAAGATCTTGCGATACGATTAAAAACAATTAGCACACCTGCGCCTGCGGCAGCTACCACCACGTCTGAGAGGAAGATCTTGCGATGTGACATGTCCACGGAACGCTCCTCTGCCGTGTCTTCTGTGACTAGGCGGAATACGCGCACTTGCTTTGTCTGGCCGATGCGGTGCGAGCGGGCGATGGCCTGCAGGTCGACCTGTGCGTGTGTAGGGGGGTCAGATGTGTGTGTGTAGGGGGTTTGTGTGTAGGTGTGGGTGTGTAGGGGTGAGGGGGGGCTGACTGATGCGGTGCGAGCGGGCGATGGCCTGCAGGTCAACCTGTGTGTGTGTAGGGGGGTCAGGTGTGTGTGTGTGTAGGGGTTTGTGTGTAGGTGTGTGTGTGTAGGGGTGAGGGGGGGCTGACTGATGCGGTGCGAGCAGGCGATGGCCTGCAGGTCAACCTGTGTGTGTAGGTGTGTTGTGTGTAGGTAGGGAGGGCGGGTGGTGGGTTGTGGGTGTGGTGGTGGTGGTGGGAGGGCTTCTGGCCCATGCGGTGTGAGCGGGCGATGGCCTGCAGGTCAACCTGTGTGTGTAGGGGAGTGTGTAGGGGGTGTGGGTCAGGTGGTGGGGTGTGGGTCGGGGGTCGGGTGTGTGTGGGTGTGTGGGTGGTGGGGGAGGGTTCTGGCAAACTCCGTGTGAGCCAGGCGATGGCCTGCGGGTCAACCTGTGAGGGTAGAGGTGTGGGTCGGGTGGTCGGGTGTGGGTCGGGTGGTGGGGTCGGATGGTGGGTTTGGTGTGGGGTCGGATGGTGGGGTCGGATGGTGGTTTGGGTGGTGGGGTCGGGTGTGGGGTTGGATGGTGGGGTCGGGTGGTGGGTTGGATGGTGGGGTCGGGTGGTGGGGGTCGGTGTGGGGTCGGATGGTGGGTCGGATGGTGAGGTTGGATGGTGGGTCGGGTGGTGGGGTTGGATGGTGGGGTCGGATGGTGGGTCGGGTGGTAGGGTTGGGTGGAGAGGGTTTCTGGCCTATGCGGTGGGAGCGGGCGATGGTTGATTTTAAACCGAGGGAACTTTAAGCATTTCCCCCAAATGTGTCATCTGTCTCATACCTGCTTATCACCAAAATATCCAAATATGTCATAGAACCCCCCCCCTTCCCCCCCCCCCCCCCCCCCCACACACACACCTTCACCGCCGCACACACATACCCCCCCCCCCCCCCCCCCCCCCCCCCCCAAAAAAACCACCACCACCACCACCACACACACATGATTCCAACCTGTGGGTTGTCGCATTGGTCAAACAGCACCACACAGTCAGCAGTTTCTCCCCCACACACACACCACACCACCACCTAACACACACACAATGCATACTTGTGGGTTGTTGCATTGGTTGAACAGCACCACACAGTGGCGCGGTTCTCCCCCCCCCCCCCCACACCACACACACACACACACACACACACGCACACATGAGTCATACCTGTGGGTTGTTGCATTGGTCAAACAGCACCACACAATCTGCAGTGGCGAGGTTGAGCCCCCCCCCCGCCCCCCCCCCCCCCCACACACACACACACACACGCACAAGATTCCTACCTGTGGGTTGTGGCATTGATCGAACAGCACCACACAGTCAGGCAGTCCCCCCCCCCCCACACACACACACACACACACACACACACACGCACACACGATTCCAACCTGTGGGTTGTCGCATTGGTCCAACAGCACCACACAGTCAGCCCCCCACCCCACCCCACCCACCCCCAAACACAAATGATTCATACCTGTGGGTTGTCGCATTGGTCCAACAGCACCACACAGTGCGCGTCCCACCCCACCCCCAAACACACCCCCACACCCCCACGATTTATACCTGTGGGTTGTTGCATTGGTCGAAAAGCACCACACAGTCAGCAGCCCCCCCACCCACCCCCCACCCCACACACACACACACGATTTATACCTGTGGGTTGTCGCATTGGTCGAACAGCACCACACAGTCAGCAGCCCCCCCCCCCCACACACACACACACACACACACACACACACACACACACACACTCAATTTATACCTGTGGGTTGTCGCATTGGTCGAACAGCACCACACAATCCGCAGTGGCGAGGTTGAGGCCCACACCTCCAGCACGCGTTGAGATGGTGTAGATGAAAACAGGCGAATCTGGAGCATTGTACTTGCGCACGTCGAGCTCGCGCTCTAGGCTGCTATAGCTGCCGTCCAGGCGAAGCATAGAAGAAGCTCCAAACCAGGTGGTGATTGCCTCGCCCACAACGTCCAGCGTGCCGACATACTGTGGGTGGGTGATGGGAAGGTGGGTGGGTGGGTGGGAAGGTGGGTGGGTGGGTGATGGGAAGGTGGGTGGGTGGGTGATGGGAATGTGGGTGGGTGGTGGGAAGGTGGGTGGGTGGGTGGAAGTTGGAAGAAGCTCCAAACCAGGTGGTGATTGCCTCGCCCACCACATCCAGCGTGCCGACATACTGTGGGTGGGTGATGGGAAGGTGGGTGGGTGGTGGGAAGGTGGGTGGGTGGGTGATAGGAAGGTGGGTGGGTGGGTGATGGGAATGTGGGTGGGTGGTGGGAAGGTGGGTGGTGGGTGGGAAGGTGGGAAGAAGCTCCAAACCAGGTGTGATTGCCTCGCCCACCACATCCAGCGTGCCGACATACTGTGGGTGGGTGATGGGAAGGTGGGTGGGTGGTGGGAAGGTGGGAGGGTGGTGGGAAGGTGGGTGGGTGGTGGGAAGGTGGGGTGGTGGTGGGAAGGTGGGTGGGTGGGTGGGGAGGCAAGTGAGTGGGTGGGAAGGTGGAAAGAAGCTCGAAACCAGGTGGTAACTGCCCTATCCATAACGTCCAGTGTGCCGACATACTGTGGTTGGAAGGTGGATGGTAAGTGAGTAAGTGAGTGAGTCAGTGGGAAGGTTGGTGGGAGAGTGGGTGGGAAGGTGGGTGGGTGTGGAGGCGAGTGAGTGGGTGGGTGGGTGGGACGGTGGGAGGAAGGTCCAAACCAGGTGGTGATTGCCTCGCCCACAACGTTCAGTGTGCCGACATACTGTGGGTGGGTGATGGGAAGATGGTGGGTGGTGGGAAGGTGGGTGGGTGGGTGGGGAGGCAAGTGAGTGGGTTGGAAGTTGGGAAGAAGCTCCAAACCAGGTGGTGATTGCCGCGCCCACAACATCCAGCGTGCCGACATACTGTGGGTGGGTGATGGGAAGGTGGGTGGGTGGGTGAGGAGGCAAGTGAGTGGGTGGGTAGGTGAGAAGAAGCTCCAAATCAGGTGGTTACTGCCTCACCCACAAAGTCTAGTGTGCCGACATAGTTTGGGTGGGAAGGTGGGTGAGTGAGTGAGTGAGTGAGTGAGTGAGTGAGTGAGTGAGTGAGTGAGTGAGTGAGTGAGTGAGTGAGTGAGTGAGTGAGTGAGTGAGTGAGTGAGTGAGTGAGTGAGTGGGAAGGTGGGTGGGAGAGTGGGTGGGGAGGCGAATGAGTGGGTGGGTGGGACGGTGGGAGGAAGCTCCAAACCAGGTGGTTATTGCCTGTCCCACAACGTCCAGCTACTTGTGTACTGTTGGCAGGTGATGTGAAGGTGGGTGTGTGGGTGGGTGGGTGAGGAGGTTCGTGGTGGGTGGGAAGGTGGATGATGAGTGGGTGGGTGGGAAGGTGGGACGGTGGGGAGGTGGGAAGCTCCACACCAGGTGGTTACTGCCTCGCCCACCATGTACATCGTGCTGGTGTACTGTGGGTGGGTGAGAGGGACGGTGGGTGGGTGGGGAGGTGAGTGAGTGAGTGGTGGGAAGGTGGGAGGAAGCCCCAAACCAGTGGGTGGGAGGGGACGTGGGTGAGCAGGAGGGAAGGTCGGTGGGTGGAGCAACCGTGAACCGGACGCCTTGAGACGGCGCAGAAGAGCCTCCAGCAGCACTAGCTTGGCAGATTTACAAAACCGAGTATTAAAAAAAACTCGCCTGGTTGAAAAGGTAAAACCGAGAACCGGCCACCTTGAGGCGGCGCAGAAGCACTAGCTTGGCATTCAAAAGCACAAATACATTGAAATACATTAAAAAACACAAATACATCGGAAAAACGAAATAAAACATTAAAATACATGAAATAAGTGCAACCCACCTGGCTGAAGAGGAGCACACGAGAGCTGGACGCCTTGTAGCGGCGCAGAAGAGCCTCCAGGAGCACTAGCTTGGCGGAGGAGGTAACGAGGGTGGGGCTGATGAGAGAACCTAACTTTGACTCTAGCGCGGCGCCGTTGCGGCCCAGGTTAGGAACCAGAAAACATAGTACAATTACGGACAATTGTATAACTATATATAAATTAAAAACAAAATGTAACCCCACTGGCTAAAGAGGAAATTCTTCATGTATTTGTATAAAAAAAGTATTAAGCAATTATAATCGAGTATTAAATATTAAAAACGAGTATTAAAAGGAGTTTTTAAATGAGTATTACAAAATAAAAAATAGTTAAAAAGGGTATTAAAAAACGCACACCTGGCTAAAGAGGAGCACTCGAGAGCCGGACGCCTTGAGGCGGCGCAGAAGAGCCTCCAGGAGCACGAGCTTGGCAGAGGAGGTGATGAGGGTGGGGCCGACGAGGGAACCCAACTCTGACTCTAGCGCTGCGCTGTTGCGGCCCAGGGTGGGAACCAGGAAATATATGACAATTATATACATTTGTATAAATTAAAAACAAAATGTAACTAACCTGGCTAAATAGGTAATGATTCATGTATTTGTATTAAAAGAGTGTTAAACCAGGAGTAAAAAACAAAATGCAAACGTATACCGTAGGCGCAGTATTAATTGGCAAGATTAAGAGTTGGCAAATGACATTTTTATTCATTTTTGATGTCTCAAAATATAATGGCAAAAATAACTTGGCAAACGTGATTTTTTCTTGACCTGGGAATGTTGACTCAGGTTAAGACTTGGAAAACACTTGGCAAATGGAAATTTGCCATGTTACAATTTCACATGTAACAAACTTGTGGCAGAGGGGAGTACTCCATGTTACATTTTGAAAATAACTGTCTGAAAAAGTGATCCACTCAGGGTTTACAGCAAAACCAATAAGGTAGTTACCACCACAGTAAAAGTTATTTCCATACAAAATGTATGGCAATTAACCCCACCCACAACCAGCCTCCCTCCCACAAGCTTCCATAGAGGCGGTCTTCTAACTCTCAGCGTGGAATGAAAGAATTGGGATTCGAGTAAGTACGAAGTTTTGCTGTACTGCCGAGGAGTACAATTTGTTTTGCTGTACTGCCGAGGAGTACAGTTTGTTTGAATCGACAGTGTTGAATAAACTTGGCAAACGCCAGTCAGCTTTCGACCCACCCAGGTGGCTCAGATCTGGTATAATTCGGTTTGGCAAACGGTCGTTTGCCAACCCATTTGCCAATACTTCCTGCGTCTACGGTAGCCTAAAAACCTGAGGGGGGCTGACCCCCTCCTCCCCCCCCCCCCCCCCTTTAAATAGATATATTTGTTTTACAACTTAGATATGGATTTAGATGGTTTCCAGTAAGGCACACAAAATAGCCTCGGATTTTTAGTGCAAGGATCGCATGAAAGTCAAAACCCAGTTCTGCACCCCCCTCCAGGTTGTCCAAGTACTCAAGCCACCCTTTACCGTCGCTGGAGACGGCCAGAAAAATATGTAAAAATTAGACCCAGAACAGACACTCTAAACGCAATAAAAAAACAAAACGGTGCACATGGTCTGTTTTTGTAATCATAATTCTGGTCTGGTCACTGCCCATTGAGGTCTATCTGTCTGGCTTCAACTGCTTGGCGATCTTCCCCATAAACTCTAACTCCTTGGTCTGTAGCTCCCACAGACCAGTTGGCGCCACCTTTCGACCATGCTTCCCCTTCCAGTGGGCAGCCATGCTGAACTCCCAGATGTACTTAGCACAAGAGAGGCACTCGAGTGGCGTGCGTTTGCGGGCCAGCACATTGGACGGACGAGCATTCGGCATCATCTTGCATACAGAAAGAAGAAAGAAAGAAAGAGAAAGAAAGACAAAAAGGGAATACCGCGAGGCGCGGGAGAGGAACAGAAGAACAGCGGCGTTTCGTTTCGATTCGGTCGCTGTCGGTTTGTGTGTGGGTTGGGTTGGGTTGGGTTGGGTTGGGTTGGGTTGGGGGTTATCTACTTATTGCACGAGGTCCAAAGTGGTTCCAATGGACTGCCCATATCAAGGCCTACTCATGGGTGGTCTTATAATTGTATTTGGAATGGGCTGTGGTGTGTGTGGTGGGTTGTGGGTGTGGGTTGTGGGTTGTGGGGGGGGGGGGGGGGGTATATACTTCTTGCACGAGGTCCAAAGTGGTGCCAATGGACTGCCCTTACCAAGGCCTACTCATGGTGGTCTCAGAATTGCATTTGCAGTCTGAGTAAGAAGTTCGCAAAAAAAACAAATAAGGGCTCCCCCCCCCCCCCCCCCCCCCCCCCCCCCAAATAAAATGCTCAGAAAATCTGAAAAATATGTTCAATAAATCGCAAATAATTATGTCATATACATCCTATACTTGAAATACATCGATCGGCTTTGCTCAACTTTTCATGGAGGATGCTACCTCCTGGTTAAACAATTAAAATTTAGTACGGTATTAAACATTAAAAAACGAGTATCAAAATGAGTATTACAAATAAAAAAATCTTAAAAAAGGGGTATTAACAAACTCTCACCTGGCTAAAGAGGAGCACACGAGAGCGGGACACCTTAAGAGGCAGCGCAGAAGAGCCTCCAGCAGCACTAGCTTGGCAGAGGAGGTGACGAGGGTGGGGCTGATGAGGGAACGCAGCTCTGACATGGGTAGATGGCAGGACAAATACATGGAAATTATTTATGTATTTGTATCAAAAGAGTTTTAAACAATTAAAACGAGTATTAAAAAAAAGTATTATTTGTTTTTAAACAAATTTAAAAAGGGATATTAAAAAAGGGATATTAAAAAACGCCCACCTGGCTAAAGAGGAGCACACGGGAGCCTCACGCCTTGAGGACGGCGCAGAAGAGCCTCCAGGAGCATTAGCTTGGCGGAGTAGGTGACGAGGGTGAGGCCGTCGAGGGAACGCAGCTCTGCCTCCAGGGCGGCGCCGTTGTGGCCCAGGGTGGCAACCAGGAAACATATACGACAACGACTATGAATATTATATGACTATCACTAGCTCCATTAGCACTAGCACTAGCTTGGCGGAGTAGGTGACAAGGGTGAGGCCGTCGAGGGAACTCAGCTCTGCCGCCAGGCGGCACCGTTGCGGCCCAGGAAGACGAGTTAAAAAACCGAGTATTAAAAAAAACTCGCCTGGTTGAAAAGGAGAACACGAGAACCGGACGCCTTGAGGCGGCGCAGAAGCACTAGCTTTGCATTAAAAAGAACAAATACATTGAAAATCACAAATACATCGGAGAGAACGAAAACAACCATTGATATACATTGAAAACACAAATACATCGAATTACATTCAATAAGTGTAACCCACCTGGCTAAAGAGAAGCACACGAGAACCGGACGCCTTGAGGCGGCGCAGAAGAGCTTCCAGGAGCACGAGCTTGGCAGAGGAGGTGATGAGGGTGGGGCCGACAAGGGAACGCAGCTCTGCCTCCAGCGCGGCGCCGTTGCGGCCCAGGGTGGGTGCGGTGACGAACTTGATGAATTCTGCGCCCTCTGCGTTTCTCATCGATCGCATTGCGTCCAGCTTCTGCTTTTCGTAGGTGTACAGGATTTGCTTGGGTCCGCCGTTGCAAACCTGGGATCGGTGGGTGGGCGGTTGGATGGGAGGATGAGTGGGTCGGTGGATGAGTGGGAGGGCGGATTGGAGGATGAGTGGGTGAGTGGATGGGAAGGTGGGTGTGTGAGTGGGTAGGTGGATGAGTGGGTGGATGAGGCCCAGGGTGGGATTTGGCGATAAGTTTGACGATGGTGGCACCCTCTGTGTTTCTCATCGATCGCATTGTGTCAAGCCTCTGCTTGTCGTAGGAGTGCAGGATCTGTTTGGGTCTGCCGTTGCAAACCCGGGATGGGAGAGGGGGTGGGTTGGTAGGTGGGGCCCAGAGTGGGTTGGTAGGTGGGGAAAACAACTAAACCTAGCGTACCTTGCGTAGCTGGATCCACAACGCTGTCAGGGGATCGCCCGACATCAGATCACCTAAAACGTTCCCGCCTTCAGCAGCGTGGTGCAGCAGTCGACTGTACCAATGCGCCTGCCGCGGTGCGAGCAGTGGGGGAAAACGAAAAAATCTAACACCGGCGTACCTTGCGCAGCTGTATCCACAACGCTGTCAGGCGATCGCGCGACATCAGGTCACCTAGACCGTTCCCGCCTTCAGCCGCGTGGTGCAGCAGTCGACTGTACCACTGCGCCTGCAGCGGGGCGAGCGGGACGAAGAGGGTGCTGTCTATCTTTGGCAGCAAACTCTTCTCCACATCGGCTTTCATACGGCGGAGCATGAGGGGCTGCAGCAGCGAACGCAGCGCCAGCAGGGCCACGCCGCCGTCGGCCGCACCCTCCTTGATGCTCCATGCGGCGGCCACGGAAGCGGCGATGTTGTCATGCGCCATAATCTGGGGCAGGCAGAATCCCAGCAGGGCTGCCAGCTCGGCCAGGTTGTTCTGAATGGGTGGGTGGGTGGGTGGGTGGGTGGCGTATTGCGAGATCACAATAAACTAAATAACACTTGGACCAAAACCTGAAAAAACGAAAATGGATGGGACCTGAAAATGGATGGGACCTGAAAAAACGGAAATGGATGGGACCTGAAAATGGTTGGGACCTGAAAAAACGAAAATGGATGGGACCTGAAAATGGATGGGACCTGAAAAAACGAAAATGGATGGGACCTGAAAATGGATGGGACCTGAAAAAACGAAAATGGTTGGGACCTGAAAATGGATGGGACCTGAAAAAACGAAAATGGATGGGAGTACTGGTGAGCAGCAGTTGGAAGGGCGTGGCGACACGCGATGGTATAAATTACAACAATCGCAAATATGACAATAAACTAAATAACAAAAACAATTGGATGGGAGTACTGGTGAGCAGAAGTTGGAAGGGCGTGGCCACTCGATTGCGTAAATAACGACAATCGCAAAATCACAATAAACTAAATAACACAACAACAAAAATGAAAAAAACGAAATTGGATGGGAGTACTGGTGAGCAGAAGTTGGAAAGGCGTGGCCACTCGATTGCGTAAACTACAACAATCGCAAAATCACAATATACTAAATAACACAGCAACAAAAATGAAAAAACGATAATGGATGGGAGTACTGGTGAGCAGAAGTTGGAAGGGACCGGCGACACTCGATCGCATCAATTGGAACAATCGCAAAATAACAAAAAACTATATAAATAAATTAAAACTGGATGGTTACACTTGTGAGCAGCAGTCGGAAGGGCGCAGCGACACTCGATCGCATGCATTACAGCAATCCCAAAACCATAGTAAACTAAATAACAAAACCATAGTAAACTAAATAACAAACCATAGTAAACTACATACAAAACTAAATAACAAAACCATAGTAAACTAAATAACTAAAACCATAGTAAACTAAATAACAAAACCATAGTAAACTAAATAACAAAACCATAGTAAACTAAATAACAAAACCATAGTAAACTAAATAACAAAACCATAGTAAACTAAATAACAAAACCATAGTAAACTAAATAACAAAACCATAGTAAACTAAATAACAAAGCCATAGTAAACTAAATAACAAAACCATAGTAAACTAAATAACAAAACCATAGTAAACTAAATAACAAAACCATAGTAAACTAAATAACAAAACCATAGTAAACTAAATAACAAAACGTAAACTAAATAGTAAACCAAAACCATAGTAAACTAAATAACAAAACCATAGTAAACTAAATAACAAAACCATAGTAAACTAAATAACAAAACCATAGTAAACTAAATAACAAAACCATAGTAAACTAACAAAACATAGTAAACTAAATAACAAAACCATAGTAAACTAAATAACAAAACCATAGTAAACTAAATAACACAACAGAACACAAATGGAAACAACTGTATGGGCGTTCCGGTGAGCAGCAGTCGGAAGGGCGTGGCCATTAGCGATCCCATAACTTCCAACAATCGCAAAATAACAAAAAACAATATAAAAAAATGCAAAATAAAATAAAAACAAACTGGGTGAGAGTACTGGTGAGCAGCAGTCAGAAGGGCATGGCCACTAGAGATCGTTTAACTTCCAACAATCGCAAAATAACAATTTAAACAAATAAAAAAAATGGTTGAGAGTACAGGTGAGCAGCAGTCGGAAGGGCATGGCCACCTGCGTGAGAGCTTCCGATAGCAGGCAGCAATCACAAAATAAAAAATAAAACATTGCAATATCACAAAAAGCACACACCTGAATGGGAGTTCCGGTGAGCAGCAGTCGGAATGGCGTGGCAACACGCGTGAGAGCCTTGGAAAGAAGACAGCAATCACAAAATAAAAAATAAAACATTGCAATATCACAAAAAGTACACACCTGAATGGGAGTTCCGGTGAGCAGCAGTCGGAATGGCGTGGCCACCCGCGTGAGAGCCTTGGAAAGTAGACAGGTGCTGTTCTTCAAGCGCTGCCCCTCGTCGATGGTGAGCGTGGTGAACAAAAGCGTGTTCATAAAAAGACGCTCCTCTGATTGCACCGTCTGCATCAGGGTTGGTGGGTTTGGTTTGGTTTGTCTGGTTTGGTTTGGTTGGTTGGTTGGTGGGGGGTGGTTGAGTGTGGTGGGAGTGAGCGCGGTGAGGTGGTTTGGTGGTGTGGTAAGGTGTGGTTGGGAGTGGTGGGGGTGAGTGTGGTGAACAAAAGCGTGTTCATAAAAAGGCGCTCCTCGGATTGCTCTGTCTGCATCAGGGTTGGTGTGGTGGGTTAAGTGGTGGTGGGATGTTGGGTTTGTGGGGTGGGGTGGTGAGGTGGTGGTTGGGTTGGGTTGGGTTGGTGGAGTGGTGGAGTGGGTTGGTGGGTTGTGGGGTGTGGTGGGTTGGTGTTGGTGTGGTGGGTTGGTGTGGTGGGCTGGTGGTGGAGTGGTGGGTTGGTGTCGGTTTGGTGGGTTGGTGGCTTGGTGTGGTGGTGTGGTGTGGTGTTGGGTTGTTGGGTTGGGGTGGGCTTAAATCAAGAAATACATACTGTAAATAAGCAAATAAATAATAAACAAGACACATGATGCCCCCAACCTCATACGTGTTGATCATGATGTCAAATGGGTGCTGTAAATAAATAAATAAATAAATAAATAAATAAATAAATACATAAATAAATGAATAAATAATTGCAATGATCAATCAATCAATCAATCAATCAACCAATCAATCAATCAATCAATCAATCAATCAATCAATCAATCAATCAATAAGTAAATAAATAAATAAATATATGAAAACATATGATGCATGCCGCCACCAACCTCATACGTGGAGATCGTGATGTCGGATAAATAATGTAAATCTGTGTAAATAAATAAATACTGTAATTAAATTAATTAATTAATTAATACATTTGATGCATGACGCCACCTACCTCGTACATGTTGATCATGATGTCGAATACATACTGCAAATAGATGAATAAATGCTGTTAACAGCTGTAAATAAACAAATAAATGCTGTACATAAATCATTAATTAATTACTATAAATAAAGAAAGAAAGAAACAAATAAATAAATAAATACTGTAAATAAATAAATGAAGAAACATGATGCACGACGCCACCTACCTCGTACGTGGTGATCATTACGTCGAAGTCACCCTGTGCGATCAACGGGTTGCTGAGCGTGCGGTCACGCTCCGACCTTGAACCAGCAACTTTGACTATGCGCAGCTGCGGCGTGAAGCGACGTGCCTCATTGCACCAGTTCTGCACGGGTTTAGGGTTTATGATTTAGGGTTTAGGGTTTAAATTAGGCAACCTTTACTATGAGCAGCTGCGGCATGAAGCGGCGTGCCTCATTGCACCAGTTCTGCACATGTTAAGCGTTTAGGGTTTAGGGTTTAAATTAGATTAACTTGACCACGCACAGCTGCGGCGAGCCTCATTACACCAGTTCTGTGCAGGTTTCAGGGTTTAGGGTTTAGGGTTTCACACACTCCTCCTCCCCCACACAAACATAACCACACCCACCCACCCACCACCACCTACCTGCACCACTGAGAGAGGAACGACGATAAGATGTGGACCTTGGACTCCCCCTTTTTGCAAATGCGCCAGAAATGCCAGCGTCTGGATTGTCTTACCCAGTCCCATTTCATCGGCCAGGATGCCGCCGACGCCTGACTCGAACTGAGAAAGCATCCA
>JAJSRW010001567.1:87500-130000 GCA_022414725.1 Microglena sp. YARC | reverse complement strand
AGTGGCATTTTCCCAGTCGCCCATGCACACACCGCACAACTTCATGCACACATCGCACATCTTCATGCGAGGGCCACTGCCTGTGATGGAGATGGGTTGGGTTGGGTTGGGTGTTGGTGACGGTGTGTAAGGTGTCGGTGGAGGTGAAACATGGCTGCTAGTAGTTTTGCCACAAGGTCACCTTCATGCACACATTGCACACATTCATGCGAGGGCCGCTGCCTGTGGTGGCGATGGGTTGGGTTGGGTTGGGTGTTGGTGTTGGTGACGGTGTATTGGGTGTAGGTGAAGGTGATGTTGGTGTCTGTGATGGCTGGTTGAAGTGGCGTCGCCGCAAGGTTGCCCATGCCCGCATCGCAAACCTTTATTCGTGGGCCGCTGCCTGTGATGAAGATGGGTTGGGTTGGGTAGGGTTGGGTTGGGTTGGGTGGGCTTGGGTTGGGGTTGGGTTGGGGTTGGGTTGGGTTG
Organism: Microglena sp. YARC; assembly: GCA_022414725.1. Lineage (NCBI taxonomy): Eukaryota > Viridiplantae > Chlorophyta > Chlorophyceae > Chlamydomonadales > Chlamydomonadaceae > Microglena > Microglena sp. YARC. The sequence continues at coordinate 129,532 of JAJSRW010001567.1, read as the reverse complement.
GGTTGGGTTGGGTTGGTTGTTGGTTGGGTTGGGTTGGGTTGGGTTGGGTTGGGTTGGGTTGGGTTGGGTTGGGTTGGGTTGGGTTGGGTTGGGTTGGGTTGGGTTGGGTTGGGTTGGGTTGGGTTGGGTTGGTTGGGTTGGTTGGGTTGGGTTGTTGGGTTGGGTTGGGTTGGGTTGGGTTGCGGTGGGGTTGTTGGGTTGGGTTGGGTTGGGTTGGGTTGGGTTGGGTTGGTTGGTTGGGTTGGGTTGGTTGGGTTGGGTTGGGTTGGGTTGGGTTGGGTTGGGTTGGGTTGGGTGTTGGTGACGTATTAGGTGTCGGTGGAGGTGAAAGATGGCTGTGAGTGGCGTTTCCACTCAGTTGTCTCCATGCACTTGTCTCAAACCTTCATGCGTGGGCCGCTGCCTGTGGTGGCTTTGGGCTGTGTTGGGTGTTGGTGACAGTGTATAAGGTGTCGGTGAAAGTGAAAGATGGCTGCAAGTGGCGTTGCCGCACCGTCGCCTCCATGCACATGTCGCACACATTCATGTGTGGGCCGCTGCCTGTTGGGGTGAGGCAGGAGTAACGAGGTGAAGAGGTGAAGGGGTAATGAGGGGAGGGGCATGGAGGTGAGGGGGAAGTTGGTGAGTGGAAAGGAGGGAAGGGGCATGGAGGAGAGGGGAAAGGAGGGGAGGGGCATGGAGGGGAGGGGAGGGGAGCGGAGGGGAGGGGAGGGGAGGGAGGGGAGGGGAGGGAGGGAGGGGAGGGGAGGGGAGGGGAGGGGAGGGGCATGGAGGTGAGGGGGGAAGGAGGGAAGGGCATGGAGGGAAGGGGAGGGGAGGGGAGGGGAGGGCATGGAGGGGAGGGGAGGGGAGGGGAGGGGAGGGGAGGGGAGGGGCATGGAGGTGAGGGGGAAGAGGGAAGGGGCATGGAGGGAAGGGGAGGGGAGGGGAGGGGAGGAGTAACCACTCTAATCGGACCGCGCTTGTATAGCTGAGGGCTCAAGCTTAACTGAAGGTATCGCATGAAGAGAAGGCGTTGAAGCGCTCACCGTGGGCTTTGGCCTGTCCATACTTCGTCTCGGCCTTCTTCATACTGCGCGCCGACATATGTTCCAGATCTTCAGCCTTCTCGCCCTAAGGTGCGGACAGCGTCGTTGCCCTGAGTTAGCAGCTGCTCGCGGATTTGAAATTTGGTCCCAATTTACTCGATTTGAACGTTGGTCCCAATTTACCTGCACGCTCGAAATGTGTGCACCTTAGCGAGGCATGAAGGCAGAACCCTTTAGCTAGGGCTCACAGGGCTTAAGTCTGTGATAACACGTTTACGTAACCCTAACGACGCTTTCGGCGAATTTCATATTCCATACTGCATCTTAGCATGAGTTCTTGACTAATTGGGCTCAACTTTAAATGTGTCTTCTCAGAAATCTCCATGTCCAAGGCCAGGCTCGGTGGTGGAGCGAGATGGGTCCGGTCTGACCCCGGTGTTGAACGACACGGCTTCGAGTGCTCTCCGGTGCTCTCTAGACATCTTGCCGTGTCGTTCGACACCCGGCTGGTGATCTATTCCCGGTATGCGACGTTCTTAAGGAGAAGTCATAGGACCAAGTTGCAACCTTTGTCTACGTATCCACGAGGCATACTTGGGGTATGCATACGGTAAACCGAAATGTGTGTGGGGGGGAAGTTCTGGAATAGGCCTCGTGGGCACCATGAGTACTCCGTACCTAGGCATGGCTTATTCATAGGGGTTCCTTGGCAGTGTCATGTGGCATATATTTGCAAGTATGTGGGCCATGGTGCACATCTATACTTAAACAAATGTTGGGTGTTTGCCAATCTACTACATCTAATATTATCTTGGAAGAGCTGGGTAGAACCCCGTTGTGTTTTGCTTGGCTTAAACAAGCTTAGCGCTTCTGGAACAAGACCATAGATAAAGAACCTGCGGAGCTCATTAGAATGGCTCTTGAGGAATCTTTTGATTCCAACAATGGCTGGGTTCATGACTTACGTTGTGCTCTCCACAAGCTAGGATCCAGTAAAAACCTCAACATTTTGGAGGCTGTCGATGTCGAAGATATTATGTCTGAAGTTTTTTAGTCATGGAGGTTTAAGTACCCAAGTGACACCAATACAGTCAGAGACATTCCTGATGAGAGAAGGGTTGGCTTTAAACGCCTCCGATACCAGAAATGGTTAGCAGCCAACAGCAATGATGAGAATGGCTTGATTCCCTTTACATCTGCCTTACATAAGCAGGATCAGATTCGTTCTATAGCACAGTTTAGAATGGGTTCCCATTGGCTGAACACAGAAAGAATGAGGGTGGTGGATAGAGCACACATCCCTCGTTCAATGAGACACTGTCAAATGTGTGGGTTCCAAAAACCTGAGGATGAAATGCATATGTTTGAGTGCCCTTTTTATAATGATATTCGCCTCCGCTACCAGAAGCTGTTTACAGATATTTATAGGCATGTCCATGAGGATACCGACTTAACCGTATGGAATGTGGAATTCTGCGATTCCACATTCAGAACCTTTATGAATGGAAATGGCACTAAGACTTTCTGGAGCAACCTAGCCGACTATCTTTCTACTTGTAGAAGAGCAAGACAGGAAGCCCTGGACTGCTTAGTGGCACCGTAATTTATTATCCCTTTTCTTCTTCTTGTGACTTCTCATTTGTTAGCTTCTTACCTCCGCCACTGTAAGTGGTTGCGATCTGGGTCCTGCTCTAGGGGGTTTAATACCTACGCCACCAAAATGGCGGTTGAGAGTTTGGTTTGTTTGCCAAAAATTTCTGCTCTACAAAGCGCTGACCAATTTGTCAAAATGTAGTACCCTGATGTGAAGGTTACAGTCCAGGTAGCCGAATAGGATAGGCAAAAGGGACTTGCCCAAACCGTTTTACAAAAAGGCTAAAAAGAAAAGGCATTGATGAACTGAACCCCAAACAATCGTTTTACCGACGTGGGCCCTGAATTCGAGCTACAGTGATCATTTAATTGTACTATTATAATATTGAATGAAGGGAAAAACTGAATGATTTTGTCCCGGTATGAAGGGGAAAACATGCCACTATGCTATCATCTCGGGTGTGGGAAGAGCCGACATGGGACGTATTGTATGAACCAGGGTGGTTCAAAATGTTAATATTCACGTCTCAAACGCAAGACATTGGGTCTTTGAAACATCCTCGATAACATAGGAAGTCTATCGGCTTTAAAATGGTCTGTCTTCAATGGCGCCAGTGACTTCAAAAACTTGTAAACGTCAAAACGTAAGATGGCGAAGGGCGCAACAAAATAAAATAGGAAGGATGAGGAAATCATAGGGTACGGTACATGCAAACGGGAGGGTTACTTCATTCTCACGTCCTGTAGTGTGGCAGCTCGTACCAATTTCAATTTCCAAATTTCAATTTTCACATGGTACAAGCGATAAAGTATTGCGGCAAAGAATCAACCCTGGTATGAACACTACCAAACCACCCCCTGGATACATACAGTAATCTGGTGCGTTTGGATAGTTCGAAGCCTAGAAGTCGTGTTCAGGTCGAGCGCATGTAACTGTCATGATGGGAACTCATTAGATAACTCATCAGACCAACGGTATGCTCGTGAACAGAGCCGCGCCTGACCTCTGGTCTTCGATCTTAGATTCGTTTGGTTCGGAATATCTTTCGACTTCGTTTCAACTTCCTGCGCGTCTCCTTTGCTCGACTCGACTTGACTCGACACGACTTGGCTCAAAAAGGCTTTTCTTGGCGTTCTCGTAATTTGAATAGAATCAACTCGAGCCAAACCAAGTCGCAAATAGGTCATCTAGTACAGCGCCGTTTGTTTGTTTGCCAGGGCGCGGGAAGGCGCCTGGGGAAGCTTTGTGCAGCGGACCCAGCGGACCCGGCGGGTGTCCCCAGCAGCGGGCGGCGGCACAACGGCGTCCCGCCGCGGCCTTACCGCGGCCACTTTCTGCCTGGCTGACAGCGGAGACGGTGGTGACTACAGAGTGGCGGGGTGAGATTCTTTCCATTTGAATTCTGACCCAAGCTCGGATTCTCCTGCCAGTCCGGGCAGCGCAATAAGCCGAGCTATAATCAAGCCCCGATACATTTGGATCGCGTAATGAGCTTCTAAAGCGTCCAGATAAAATCGACCTTCCAGTCCAGCCTGTTGACATGCCATTTTCAGAGCGGGACCCTCTGTACGTGTCTCAAACAGCTGCCAAGGTAAAACGATACATACTCAAGCTCTTGCGCGTGCTCCTTTCCTGGAAAACCGTATTTCGGCAACAGCCCAATTCTCGGGCCCCAACTCCAGCCTCCAGGTCACCCAGGACACTTCGGCAGCTAGGTGCACGCATGTGTCGATCTACGGCCTTGACTTGCATCAATTGATCCAGGATCCTGATTATGGTATTGAACTAGAATCATCGCTTGCCTCCGAATATCTCGAATACGCGTCATATTACATTCTCAACCATGGCATGCCATTTCGTCACTTTGCCGGCTCCCCAACCCCCAACCAACTCACCCCATCACCCACCTTGCCTCCCCACCCACCCCACTGCCTGGCACCATGCTCCGTCATGAATTCAGAAAACTGCACTGCTGGTGCACAGGGTTGTACCATTCAAGTTCGCGTATGGTTTCGGATTTGGCTTCGGAATTGTACTTTTTTAAAGGTCGTTCGGCTGCATTGGGTAGTGCTGTAACATCTAAACAATTAAGGTTGCAGATTTAATTTAGTGGTGCGATCCTGGTCCTACTGCTGCGTTACTTCGCTCCGTTTTCTTTAAGCCACGCCATTTCAATGCCCCATGTCCCATCTGTATGTATGTGTGTTTTAGAGTCCAGGGGTAGGCCAAATAGGCTCAGGGGACTTGCCCAACTGTGTAGGAAGGGCCTACAAAGAAAATAACTGATCAACTGAACCCCAAACAATCGTTTTACCGACGGGGGTCCTGAGTTTGTGCTACAGTGATAATTCAATTCTACACTATAATTAAATCATCATCTCATCTGGGACGATAATCTAATTGTGCGATGCTTATCGCATTTGTTTATGCTATGCAGATTTGTTTATTATTTATGATTTGTTTATGCTATGCAAATTTGTTTATTATCTATTATTTGTTTATGCTATGCAGATAAGAGCACACGAATCCTTCTGCCGAGTTCTGAAGACATCTGAATGGTTGGTAAGTGTTGTAAAGATCTGTGTACAACAGTACATGATAACATGGCTAGCCAGTCGCATAGTAGCGTATCGGATAGTAGTAGCTAGTAGCTAGTAGCATACTAGCATATCGGATAGTAGGAGCTAGAAGCTAGTAGCATACTAGCATATTGGATAGTAGTTGCTAGTAGCATACTAGCATATCGGTTAGTAGTAGCTAGTAGCTAGTAGCATACTAGCATATCTGACAGTAGTAGCTAGTAGCATACTAGCATGTTGGATAGTAGTAGCTAGTAGCTAATAGCATGCTAGCATATCGGATAGTAGTAGCTAGTGGCTAGTAGCATACTAGTATATCGGATAAGGGAAGGAAAGATTATAGGGTCATTCTGGTGGAGTATAAAAAATACAGGTTGCACATATTGGTGCTACAACACTGTCTGAGTCCTCCCCCCTCCCCCCCACCACAACCCCACACCACACCACACCACACCACACCACACCACACCACACCACACCACCACACCACACCACCGTCAATCCCTCCAGGTTCCAGCAGAAAGGGAGAAGGAAGAGGATTTGAAGTCCATCCATCAAGACATCAACATGTGCCACCACATTCCACTAGGAGGAAAACGTCCCCCCTCCGCACACACACACACACACGCGCCCACCATCCCACCCCGCCCTCCACCCCACCCTCCATCCCACCCTCCATCCCACGGCACCACGCCCTCCACCCACCCCACCCACCCCACCCCACCCCACCCCATCCCACCCCACCCCACCCACCCACCCCACCCCACCCCACCCCACCCCACCCCACCCCACCCCACCCCACCCCACCCACCCCACCCCACCCCACCCCACCCACCCCACCCCACCCCCCCCACCCCACCCCACCCACCCCACCCCACCCACCCCACCCCACCCCACCCCACCCCACCCCACCCCACCCCACCCCACCCCACCCCACCCCACCCCACCCCACCCCACCCCACCCCACCCCACCCCACCCCACCCCACCCCACCTCACCCCCACCCCATCCCACCCCACCCCACCCCACCCACCCCACCCCATCCCACCCCACCCCACCCCACCTCACCCACCCCATCCCACCCCACCCCACCCCACCCCACCCCACTCCACCCCACCCCACCCCACCCACCCCACTCCACCCCACCCCGCCCTCCATCCCACCCCCACCCACCCCACCCCACACGCCCTCTATCCCACACCCACCCACCATGCCCTCCACCCCATCCCACACCCATCCCACCCACCCACCCCACACCCACCCCACCCCGCCCTCCATCTCTCCAGGTTCCAGCAGAAAGGGAGAGGGAAGAGGATTTCAAGTCCTTTCATCAATACATCAACATGTGCCACGATATTGCTCAGGAAGGAAATACCCCCCCCACACACACACACCACCACCACCACACACACACACACACACACAACCCCCCCCACCCCCCCCCCCCACCCCACAGACCCCGCCCTCCTTCCCACCCCCACCCCACCCCACCCACACCCATCCCACCCACACCCCACCACGCCCTCCACCCCACCCCACACCCATCCCACCCACCCCACCCCACCCCCCTCCATCTCTCCAGGTTCCAGCAGAAAGGGAGAGGGAAGAGGATTTCAAGTCCTTCCATCAATACATCAATATGTGCCACGATATTGCTCTGGAAGGAAATATCCCCCCCCCACCCCACCCCACCCCCACACACACCCCACCCCACCCCCCACAGACCCCGCCCTCCTCCCCACCCCACCCCACCCACACCCATCCCACCCCCACCCCACCCCCACCCCACCACGCCCTCCACCCCACCCCACACCTATCCCACCCACCCCACACCCACCCCACCCCACCCCACCCTCCATCTCTCCAGGTTCCAGCAGAAAGGAGAGGGAAGAGGATTTCAAGTCCTTCCATCAATACATCAACATGTGCCACGATATAGCTCTAAAAGGAAAACGAGATGCCTCACTTAACGCTCTGGCCATGTCGGGTGAGAGACATGTTTGTGTGTGTGTGTGCGTGCATGTGTGTGTGTTCGTGTGTGTGTGTGTTTGTGTGTGTAAGTGTTTGTGTGTATGTGTGTGTATGTATTTTGTGTGTATTTGTGTGTGTGTTTATGTATTTGTGTGTGTGCGTGTGTGTGTGTGTGAGAGGGAGAGAGAGAGAGAGAGAGAGAGAGAGAGAGAGAGAGAGAGAGAGAGAGAGAGAGAGAGAGAGGGAGAGAGGGTGAGAAAATGAGAGAGATGTTTTAACGCTCTGGCCATGTCTGGTGAGAGATGTTTATTGTGTATGTGTGTGTGCATGGGTGAGTGTGTGTGTGTGTGTGTGTGTGTGTGTGCATGTGTTTGTGTGTGTATGTGTATGTGTGTGTGTGTGTTTGTGTGTGCGTGAGTGTGTGTTTGTGTGTGTGTGCTCGTGTGTGTGTGTGCATGTTTGTGTGTGTGTGTGTGTGTGTGTGCGTGTGTGTGTGAGAGTGTGTGAGTGCGCGTGTGTGAGCGTGCATGTGTGTGTGCATGTGTGCGTGTGTGTGTGTTTGTGTGTGTGTGTGCATGTGTTTTTGTGTGTGTGTGTGTGTGTCTATTTGTATTTGTACATTTAATGTATTTGTGTGTGTGCGTGTGTGCATGTATGTATTTGTGTGTGTGTTTGTGTGTGTATTTCTGTGTGTGTATGTATTTGTGTGTGTGTGCGTGTGTGTGTGAGGGAGAGCGAGGGAGAGTGGGGGTGAGAGAGGGGGAGAGAGATTTTTGACTCTGGCCATGTCTGGTGAGAGAGATGTTTTGTGTGTGTGTGTGCGTGAGAGAGAGAGAGAGAGAGAGAGAGAGAGAGAGAGAGAGAGAGAGAGAGAGAGAGAGAGAGAGAGAGAGAGAGAGGGAGAGGGAGAGGGAGAGGGATAGGGAGAGAGATGTTTTAAAATATCAATTATGTATTATCTATTGATCACATGTATGCAATACGATTTAAGACGATATAAAATATGCCTGGGAGAGCCCGATAAAGCCAGAATTATCACGAAATAGCCTGAGTTAGCCTGGGGTATGGTGAAGTATCGTGCAAGTATCGATGAATAGCCTGTTGGGTTAGCCTGGGTGTATCCAGGGTTAGCCTGGGTGCTTTGCGGGGTGCCTCACGGGGTGGGTTAAACACGTATTACAGTGTTTTATACAAATGTATAATAACTATTACAATAAATGTACAATTACACGCACAGTGACACCTCAAACCGATGGCTTAATGCCTTCATGTGTATCTTGCCCGTGAACAGGATGTGCCACATACAGTGCTGCCTCAAACCAGTGGCTCCATCGGGTCAACGAGGCGCACTCCAGAAAGAAGGGCAGAACTTTTTGTTTGCAGTGCGTGTGTTTTCAGTACGTTTGCAGTACTTTTTCTTCCAGAAAGAAGGTCAGTACTTTCTCTACCGATTCTTATATTTGCATATTTTTATACCGGTATTTAATATTTTTATATTTTAATATTTATTTATGCAGATTTATGACATAAATATTTGCTTTTTATATTTGTAGATTTATATTTTTTACGAGGTGCACTCCAGAAAGAAGGTCAGTACTTTCTCTACCGTTTTTTTTTATATTTTGATCAAACAATGCTTAGGTTTCGATCGTTTTGATGATGAAGGTAATTGGTTTTTCCTGGTAATTAGTTTTATTGCCGAAGACGACGAGCAGCCAAATTGGAGCCATGTAACCAAGTTCAAGTTCAATCTCTCCCAGTTTTTAGAATACCGCATGTCGCAAGTTATCTCATAGGTGGTGGGAAATGTGTTTTTCGTTGGGCGTTCAAAAATTATAAATCAAACTTGATAAACAAAAAATATAATATCCTTATTAAATTATAACATATATTATTAAATTAAATTATAATATCATGTCATGTCATGTCATGTCATATGTTATGTTATGTGATATTATATTATATTATATATTATTTATATTATATTATATTATATTATATATTATATTATATTATATTGTATTGTATTGTATGTATTGTATTGTATTGTATTGTATTGTATGTATTGTATTATATTATATTACATTACATTCTAGTATATTATATTATGTTTTTAAATACATGTATAGCTGACGCGCTGCCTTGCTGCATGCTGCAGGTGGTGAAGATGCGGAGCGAGGAGCAATCAGATGCTGATTGAAGATGCGGAGCGAGGAGCAATCAGATGCCAAGGATTCAAAAGAACACCTCGAGACGAGACGGTGTCCAGGCATGTGTGAGTACTATATGCATAAACTGCTGTTGTCGTTGCCGTTGTTGTTGTTGTTGTTGTTGTTGTTGTTGTTGTTGTAAATACCATGCAACAGAATGATAAGGATGCGGCGAGACACATCCGCGGCACAGTAGGCATCCCACCCACCCACCCACCCACTGTAGGCATTCCACCCCCCAAACACACACTGGACCCCTCCCCCCCCCCCCACCCCCCCCCCCCCCCCCCCCCCCCCCCCCCCCCCCCCCCCCCCCCCCCCCCCCCCAACACACCTTGCCAAATTCATCTGCCCACTGTAGGCATCCCACTCACGCGCCCACCCACCCTTCCCCACACACACTCACACACAAACGCTGTAGGCATCCCCCCCCCCCCCCCCCCCCCCCCCCCCCCACACACACACACACTGTATGAGGCCCATATGGCAATGAAAGAAAAGAGAAGCCGTAGCTCTCTATCACCCGAGAGATCAGCCGATGTATCAGCCACATTGTTAGACTCTTCTCAGATCGCAGAGGCCTCGCATACCCCACCACCACCACCACCACCACCACACACACACACACACACACACACCACACACGCACACACACAATGGACCCCCCCCCCACACACACACACACACTGTAGGCATGAGGCCCATGTGGCAATGAAGGAAGAGAGAAGCAGTATCTCTCTATCACCCGAGGTAACACCCGAGGAATCAGCTGAGGTATCAGCCACGTCGTTAGACTCTTCTCAGATTGCTGAGGCCTTGCCTCGCCTCGCGGAGGCCGCAAGTTTCAGAATCCCCGCCCAGCTTAGGAGGAGCCACTCTTCAAAGCCCGTGGTGCGTATGTATGTATATATGTTTGCATGTTCACCCAGTCCAGGGGTGGGCCAAATAGGCTGAAGGGACTTGCCCAGCCGTGACAGGACGGGCTGATAAGAAAGGGCATTGATGAACTGAACCCCAATGCGTTTCAAATTTTTAAATTTTAAATTTCAAATTTCAACCCCAATGTGTTTCAAATTCAAATTCATATTCAAATTCAAATTTTCCTCCCTGTGTGGACCTCCCTTGCAAGACTCAATTTCGGGTTTCAATGACTGCACACCCTCCCCACCCTCCCACGTACTTACAAAACATATAATTGTCAGAGACAGGCAACTTTCTTGGAGTAGCCCCCCCTTGTGGGGGGCGGGAGGCACCAGAGTCACCCCCTTGTCAGTTTGCCGTGTTGTCTGTCTGTCGCGTTGTCCGCATGTTACCCAGGCCGCTTGACCTCAATTTCGGGTTTCAATGACTCCCCACCCTCCCCACCCTCCACATGTAATCCTCCCACACCTCCCCCAAAGTCCCTACCCCAAACTGGTCATTAATAGGGAACGGCAATATGAGATCATATGATGTCATGTCATCATACGATATCATATGATATCATTTGATACCGACAGTCCGACAGGCTGCAGATCAGGTCAGGGTCTGCAGCGGTACTAGTACTGCCGGTACTATTACTTAGTGCTTAGCTGGCCCACGCGGCCCGTGACCTGGCAGGCAGTCACCCAGCCTGGCCACGCAGCTTACGCTTGCCCTGTGTGTCACCTTACACTATGTCTATAGGCCATAGTATAACACCTGCTTTCAAGAGCACTACCTCAATTTGAACATTCCCTTTTACATTACATTGTCATCGACAGTCCATTGTTGGCCCAAGGCAAGTCTGCTCCACAACATCCGGGAGGGGTCCTCCAACAAATTATCAGAAAAGGGAAGGCAATGGATAACAAATAACTAGGGACCGGCATATCATATGATGTTGACCAAAGGCGAGTATGATATCATATGATATCATACAAATTGCATCATATGATATGGTATATAAACGGTTACTTTGGCCTAGTCAGACTACTGGCATCAAACTCTAAATAAAAAAAAATGCAGCAAGCAGGCAAGATTGCAACAAGCAAGCCTTATTATCAGCTCTAATTCCATATTATAAAAATCTGCTGCTTTGTATGAAACAGTTGGTTCTAAAGTTTTTCTTAGTCGTGGCATCCTATGAAAATGTTACAAATTACTGTAAAATACTTGTAACAAAGAAATGATCTCATATGTGCACCTCGACCCTCCTTGCAGGAGATTTCCCCTGCCATGCATCGCAACTTGGTCCATGGAACTTCCTTCGACGAGCGCCGCCTCCATCAACGCTCATCCCGTCCCTCCCCCTCTTCGGTGCCAGCTGGTGGGGACCCCCTATCCGCTCCACTGGCCACCCTTAGCATCACCTCCCGCACCAACTCAGGCCCCCTACCCCCCTCCAGCAGCTTGCCCATCCCAGCCCTTCAACCCCGCTTGTCCAAGACCCACCAGCCAAGGAAGCCCCCTCGGGTAAGAGGCACTGCTTGTCCCTATCCAGCGGAGCTGCCCCAGGCACCCCACGGCTCGGGCTTGACAGTGATCCTGGACCCCCGTGGTGCGCGCCGTGAGACTGAACCGGGTCAGGGCTATGTTCACTGCTACAACCAGGACCTAGAGGTAGCTGCCCCCCGTATCCGCAGCATTAGCTATGAGGGGGAGCTGCAGAGAAGGTACAGTAGCAACATTGCGGAGCCTTCTACTCCCTTGCCCCCAGCGCCAACTCCTCCTACCAAGGATCTGCTCAAAAGGAGCAGCGTGGGGAGTGATACCACACATGACACTATCACTCTTCAATCTCACTCCTCCCGCACCCTGTCACCCCTCCCTAGCATGCAACTGCGTCCGCAGCCCCCTGCCGCCCCCCCTCCCAAGTCAGTCTTCAGCACATATTTCACCCAACCCCCTGCGGAGGGCACTGAGAAGGCCCCTCCCTCAGAGTCCCGTTTATTTTGCCACGCGACCCCATCCAATGCCACAGCAGAGACCTCAAGTGGCCCCAAGTCCAACCGCAAACTTGCGAAAGTAAAGTCCACTGCGTCACATGGCTTCAACGTGTACACCAATAACAACAAAAGCATGCGCTGATTCTGATGTGTTTGGTGCATGGTGCCTGCCAGCTTGGAGCCTAGAAGCACCCAGCTCCTTCCCCCCTCCCCCCCACACACCTCAAGTGGCCCCAAGTCCATCCGCAAGTCACAAGTGCCTGGTGCCTGCCATCCTGGAGCCTTGGAGCACCCAAGTCCCCCCCACCGTCCAAGGCCACAGTTGAGACCTCAAGTGGCCCCAAGTCCCACCTCAAGCTTGCGAAGGTTAAGTCCTCAGCTTCGCATGGCTTCAACGTGTACACTAACAACAACAAAAGCATGCGCTGACTCTGATGTGCTTGGTGCCTGGTGCCTGCCAGCCTGGAGCCTTAAAGCACCTAGCCCCCCCCCCCACCCCCACCCCCTACCGCACCGTCCAAGGCCACATCAGAGACCTCAAGTGGCCCAAAGTCCAAGCGCAAGCTTGCGAAGGTCAGGTCCTCAGCTTCACATGGCTTCAACGTGTACACCAACAACAACAAAAGCATGCGCTGAGTCTGATCTGCTTGGTGCCTGCCAGCCTGGAGCCTTGAAGGAGTCATCCTCCGGTCAAACTAGCTTGCTTCAGGTTTGCCCCAAGGATAGGGAAAGGGAGCTGCCTAGAAGCTGATATGCGTAGCCTCAAAAAGAAACAGTGAACACTGCACTCGAGTGTTCTGCACTGTTTTGCACTGTTTTGCAGTGCCTTGCAGTATTTTGCAGTGTTTTGATGGTGGAAGTCTCCTTATAAATAAATAATACGCCTGATGACAAGGCATGAGGTCGTGGGGGGCAGCCTGTTGCACTCACTGGGGGCAACCACCAAATACTTCCTTCCTTTGTTTTGGCAGAGAAAAAAAAATAACCCCTGGAGGGGCGTGGTGTTAAGGGGACCCTCCCGTACGCCGCAGCTGGGGAAAGTCACCATGGCAGACATAGTAAGTGTTTTGGCAGAGATTCTATTAGGGAGTTGGACAACAGCTACAGTGACTATCGCATGATCCTTGCACAACAGCCACATTCACAAACACATGATCGATGTACAACATAACAATTACATTTACAAACATATGATTGTAGTACAACATAACAAGTACATTCAAGAACGCATGATCGTTTTACAACAGCTACATTCACGAACATATCATTTGTATACAACCGCCACATTCACAAACGCATCATTTTTATGCAACCGCCACATTCACAAACACATCATTATTGTACAACAGCTACATTCACGAACATATCATTTGTATACAACCGCCACATTCACAAACACATCATTTTTATGCAACCGCCACATTCACGAACACATCATTATTGTACAACAGCTACATTCACGAACATATCATTTGTATACAACCGCCACATTCACAAACACATCATTTTTATGCAACCGCCACATTCACAAACACATCATTATTGTACAACAGCTACATTCACGAACATATCATTTGTATACAACCGCCACATTCACAAACACATCATTTTTATGCAACCGCCACATTCACGAACACATCATTATTGTACAACAGCTTCATTCACGAACGCATCATCCTTGTACAACATAACAGTTACATTCACGAACATATGATTGTTGTACAACGTAACTACTACATTCAAGAACACACAATCTTTTTACAACAGCTACCCTCACGAACACGCGATCGTTGTACAACAGCTACATTGACTAACACATCATTGTTGTACATCAGCTACATTCACAAACACATATTTGATGTACAACAGCTACCTTCACGAGCACACGATATTTGTACAACATCTACATTGACTAACACATGATCGTTGTACAACAGATACATTTATAAACGCATGATCGATGTACAGCAGGTACCTTAACGAACACATCATCGTTGTACAGCAGGTACCTTCATGAACCCATCATCGTTGTATAACAGTTACATTCGCGAACATATGATTGTTGTACAACATACCAGGTACATTCATGAACATGTGATTGTTGTACAACATACCAGGTACATTCATGAACATGTGATTGTTGTACAACATACCAGGTACATTCATGAACATGTGATTGTTGTACAACATACCAGGTACATTCATGAACATGTGATTGTTGTACAACATACCAGGTACATTCATGAACATGTGATTGTTGTACAACATACCAGGTACATTCATGAACATGTGATTGTTGTACAACATACCAGGTACATTCATGAACATGTGATTGTTGTACAACATACCAGGTACATTCATGAACATGTGATCGTTGTACAACATACCAGGTACATTCATGAACATGTGATTGTTGTACAACATACCAGGTACATTCACGAACATATGATTGTTGTACAACATAACAGTTACATTCACGAACATATGATTGTTGTACAACATACCAGTTACATTCATGAACATGTGATTGTTGTACAACATACCAGGTACATTCATGAACATGTGATTGTTGTACAACATACCAGGTACATTCATGAACATGTGATTGTTGTACAGCAGCTACATTTACAAACACATCATCGCTGAATTCATTATTATGTTTTCTATTGTATTATAATCTGCTACAGCAGGTGTGCTTACCACCCATAGCAGGTGTGTTTGTAACCACACCTACTACACACACCTCCAGGTGTTTTACTTGTAGCAGTTGTGTACGTGTACAATACCCGTAGCAGAAGTGCTTTTTGGATTTCATTCATTGAAATATGAAAGTTTGGAGTTTTTTCATTCGGCGAGCGGCCAAATTGCCGACTGGAGACATGTAACCTAGTTCAAGAATATTTTGAGTGGTTATGAATTCTTTTGCTGTGAATTGATTATATTATTGCCGAAATCGGCGAGTAGACTTAAAGGCTGGATCCTTGTAACAAAGTTCAAGCTTGTGAAGCCTGATAGACCGAGTTGACGTGTTCTCATTAACCGTATGGAATGTGAAATTCTGCGATTTCACATTCAGAACCTACGATGAATGGAAAATGGCACCAAGGACTTTTGGGAGCAACCTAGCCGACTCTCTTTCTACTTGTAGAAGAAAAGACAGGCAGCCCTGGACTGCTTAGTGGCACCGTAATTTTTTCTCCTTTTTTTCTTGTTACTTCTCATTTGTTAGCTTCTTACCTCCGCCACTGTTAGTGGTTGAGATCTGGGTCCTGCTCAAGGGTTTTAGTACCTTCGCCACAAAATCGGTGGTTGGGAGTTTGGTTTGTTTGTCCTCGACACACCTGATGTAATGGGCTGTTTTGCTTTGTGGGTGCTTTTTCTTTTCGTTTAAGCACAGTCTCATAGAAATTGAAATTGTTACATCCGTGTAATACAGTTACTCACAGGACGTGAAGTTAAGGACACCATCGTCAGCGTCAGTCTCATACACCCTACCTCGTGGTGTCAAGTAGACTTTAACATGAAATGTAATGTTATCATATTAAAAAGAGACGTAAACAACACCCAAAATCCCGAGCTGAGATTCCTTAATACCAGGATATTCACATAAATTTACATTTTGATGAAGTTGTTTTCAAGATGCGGCAATGCATTTAGATGAATACGTTGCAATTCAGAAAGTGCGCATGCATGATTTATTGTTTGCTACTTTCAGGCACGCCTCCATCTGGCGGCGATGAACTTGAACTTGGTTAAATAGCTTCAGCCAGTAATTTGGCTGCCCGCCGTCTTTGGTAGACGGCCATCATTTTACAGCCACGCGCCCCAGATCACCAGACGTAGATTACCCAGGTTATCTCCGCCACCTGCAAATTTCTCGTTGAAGCTATGTAACCAAACCAAACCAACCCCAGCAGACGGTGAGCAGCCTGACGGCTGATAGACAATGTAACCAACCCAAACCAACGGAAGGTGAACAAATACTCCGCCCGCTACTTCTTGAGCACCAAGAAGGCTGATGCACCATTTACTCGAACTAGCCCCTTTCAGCGAATCAAGTGGTACACCAAATCGCTTTGAGGATGTAGGGTCGGGGGTTCGATTCCCCCTACGGTCGCCCTAAGCGTTGTAGGTCGTTGTTAACCGCGATGGTAGCTTGTCCAAGAAGGCTGATGTATCATACTACCATTTACTCGAACTGTATACCATGCAATCGAACTATACACCAATTAATCGACCTGATCGAACTACATACCGTGTAATCTAACCATATACCGTGTAATCAAACTAAAAACCGCGCAATGAAACTTATCCAAGGTGTATGTCCCCTTCAATGTACACTCAGGCACTCCGCAGAAATGACTGTGTGGCATGGTTAATGTTGTATCAAAATCTGTGGGTGAGCAAGGTAGACCCACACACACACCCCTCCCCCTCTAAATGCCTTTCAATGCTTCATTAAGAGGATTCGTTCAGAGAAAGAGAGAGATGATTGCAAAGCAGATACAGGGGGATGACAGCTCCCCCCCCCCCCCCCCCCCCCCCCCCCCCCTCCCCCCCCTATTGGTGGTTGGCTCCAGTGCAAGCAAACGGGCTGGCCCCCTCAACCTCATGCCTAGTAATAAGGTGTAGTATTTATTTATTTATTTATTTTTGTCCTTCAGTCTGGTGCCACCGCCACAAGACCTATTCACCGCGACCATAGTTTTTTGGCGGAGCCCCCCCTTCTGAGGGGCAAGAGCCCCCAGATTCACCCACTCACCCAGTAGTCCGTTTGTCCGACCGCCGTTGGACTGACAACCGAGACTAAGCCTGCCACGTCAGCCAACTGTCTCATAATAACTAACTAGCTTCGGTCAGCTGCATCGTTGCCCACTGTAGTTCCATTGCCAACACTCTCCGTCAATTTTCTGCGCCGCTTGCAACGCTGCATAGGACTTGTCTTTTCAGCCATGAGCTGGAGCTTCTAGGCAGCTTCTCATCATGCATTTATTGAAGGGCGGCCATCAGCCAGAGACTGCTCTGATTGCCTCGGTGCCTTGGGAAAGTCTACGCCAGCCTCCTGCGTGCTTTCATGTCAGACATTGTTTCTTCTTGGGGCTACGCGGAGCAGCTTCTAGGCAGCTTCTCATCATGCATTTATGGCAGGCATTGTTTCATCTTGTGGCTATGCGTAGCAGCTTCTAGGCAGCTCCTTATCATGCATTTATGGCAGGGCGGCCATCAGCCAGAGACTGCTCTGACTGCTGCGGTGCCTGGGGTAAGGCTTCAGGCTCCTACACAACATCAGGGTATGGTGGTGGGTATGGTGGGTATGGTGGGTATGGTGGGTATGGTGGTGGTGGGTATGGGTGTATTGGGTGTGTGGGTATGGGTATGGTGGGTATTGTTGTGGGGGGTATGGGTGTATTGGGTGTGGGGGTATGGGTATGGTGGGTATGGTGGTGGGTATGGTGGGCATGGTGGGTATTGTGGTGGTGGGTATGGTGTATTGGGTGTGTGGGTATGGGTATGGTGGTGCGTATGTGTGTGGGAGCACGGGTGTATAGGGTGTGGGGGGCTCAGGCTCCTACACAACATCTGGGAGGTGGTGGGTACAGTGGTGGGTATGGTGGGTGTAGTGGGTATTGTGGTGGAGGGTATGGGAGGAAAGGGTGGGTGGGTATGGGTATTGTGGTGGGTATTGTGGCGGGGGTATGGTGTATAGGGTGTGAGGGTATGGGTATGGTGGTGGGTATTGTAGTGGGGGGTATGGGTGTATAGGGTGTGAGGGTATGGGTATGGTGGTGGGTATTGTGGTGGGGGGTATGGGTGTATAGGGTGGGTGGGTGTCAGGCTCCTACACAACATCCAGGAGGTGGTGGGTATGGTGGTTATGGAGGGTATAGTGAGTAATGTGTTGAGGGAATGGTGTATAGGGTGGTGTGGGTATGGGTATGGTGTGTGCATTGGCCGGTCAGGGGTACGGGTGTATAGGGTGGCAATGTGGGTGTCAGGCTCCTACACAACATCCGGTGTGTAGTGGGTATGGGTATGGTGGTGGTTATGGTAGGTATGGTGGTTATAGTGGGTATTGTGGTGGGGGTATGGGTGTAAAGGCGTGAGTGGTATGGGTATTTTTGGTGGTGTAGTGGTCAGGGTACAGGTTATAGGGTGGTGGGTGTCAGGCTCCTATACAAAAATCAGGAAGGGAAACACCAATTGATCACACATTGTTTGAGTGATGAAAATCATAAATACTAGTTCTAATGCTAATCCTCGTAATAATAATAATAATAATAATAATAATAATAATAATAAATAACAACAATATTATAAACAATAATAATAATAAAAATGGTATTGATAATAAAACAGCAGGAAGGGAGACACACTGATCAGACATTGTGCAAGAAATGAAAATCCTGCAGGGAAAAAGGCAAGATAGGGTATCCACCACCTGTAACGGAACGCTAGACGAGTGGGAATATACACAAAGGCAAGATAGGGCATCCAGCAGCAGCAGCAGCAGGCTCAGAAACTCATCTACAGGTATGATGACCCACCCCCCCACCCACCCCACCCCACCCACCCAAATCATGGCGACAGTGGTATGATAATGGTGCCCCCCCCTCCACCCCCCCCCCCCACCCCGACTGGTGGTGGTAGTTGTGTAGCAGTATGATGATGCTGCCTCCCCCCCCCCCCCCCCCCCCCCCCCCCCCCCCCCCCACACACACACACACCTGTAGGTATGATGGCGCTCCGCCTGCCCCTACACTCTCCTCCAAGCTCATGTCAACCTCCAGGCGTCCAGCTCCGCAATGACTACCACCACTGATGGTGGCAGCGCTATGATGGTGCCCCCCTCCCCCCTACCTACCCCCCACGCACCTGCAGATATGATGGGGCCCCCCCTGCCCCCCACCCCACCCTACCTCCCCCCCACGCACCTGCAGATATGATGGCGCCCCCCCTGCCCCCCACCCCACCCTACCCCCCCACCACGCACCTGCAGATATGATGGGGCCCCCCTGCCCCCCCCCCCCCCCCCTACCTCCCCCCCACGCACCTGCAGATATGATGCCCCCCCCCCCCCCCCCCCCCCCCCCCACCCCCCCCCCCACCCCTTCCTACCCCCCACGCACCTGCAGATATGATGGCGCCCCCCCTTCCCCTACCTCCCCCCCACGCACCTGCAGATATGATGGGCCCCCCCCCCCCTTTCCTACCCCCCACGCACCTGCAGATATGATGGGCCCCCCCCTGCCCCCCACCCCACCCTACCTCCCCCCACGCACCTGCAGATATGATGGCGCCCCCCCTTCCCCCCACCCCACCCTACCTACCCCCCACGCACCTGCAGATATGATGGCGCCCCCCCTTCCCCCCACCCCACCCTACCTACCCCCCACGCACCTGCAGATATGATGGGGCCCCCCCTGCCCCTACACTCTCCTCCAAGCTCATGTCAACCTCCAGGGCGTCCAGCTCAGCCATGAGATCACTCTCATCGATGTCCTCAGGCACATCATAAGAGCGCCCCATGGCGTCATTGATCTCAGTTGCCATGTCCTGTGTGTGTGTGGGGTGTGTGTGTGTGTGTGTGTGTGTGTGTGTGGGGGGGGGGCTCTTGATCTCAGCCATGAGGTCACTCTCGTCGATGTCCTCAGGCACATCATAAGAGCGTCCCATAGCGCCATTGATCTCAGTGGCCATGTCCAGGGTGGGAGGGTGGGCGGGTGTGTGGTGGTGGTGGTGGTGGTGGTGGTGGAAAGGGGGGGGGGGTTCTTGTGTGTGTGCTTGGGTGCTTGGGTGAGTGTGTGTGGGTGCTTGTGTGTGGGTGCTTGTGTGTGGGTGTGGGTGTGTGTGTGTACCAAACAGCACTACAGGAACAAAGCAATCATCATCATCACCCCAGGGGCATGGGTTTAGGGTTCACCCATAAGAGCACCCCATTGCGCCACTGATCTCAGTCGCCATGTCCTATGTGTGGTTGACTGTGTGTGTGTGTGTCTGTGTGTGTGTGTGTGCCATGTCCTATGTGTGTGAGTGTGTGCTTGTGTTTATGTGGGTGTGTGACTGTGTGGGTGTGTGGGCGCTTGGGTGTGTGTGTGGTGTGTGTGTGTGGGGAGGGGGGGGGGGGGGGGGGGGGCTTGATCTCATCCGTCATGAGATCACTCTCGTCGATGTCCTCAGGCACATCATAAGAGCGCCCCATGGCGGCATTCATCTCAGTAACCCTAGGTGTGTGGGTGTGCTTGGGTGTGCTTGGGTGAGGGTGGGTGTGGACCAAACAGCACACCAGTAAAAATGCAATCATCACTATTACCGAACAGCACAGTGGTGCACAAAACATATAAATATCAATTTGAAAGCTTTCCTTCACGCCCAATGATGACAGTGGCATGGGTTTAGGGTAAAACTAAGACCCTAAGCTCTAAGCCCTTCCACTTCCCCCTTTTTTACTTGCACACAAATGTTATAATTACAATTTGAATTTAAATGTGCACGCATTGATTAAAAACCACTCACCAACACGCACCATCATATCATCTTGAAACAGGTCATCTTAAAACTTTTCAATGTCAAGGCATAAATAAATAAATAAATAAATAAACAAACAAATAAACAAACAAACAAATAAATAAATATATACATACATACAGTTGAGTGTGTATGCCATTTTGCATCTTCTCGACGTAACAAAAAACAAAAATACCATCCTATCAAAGATGTCATCTTGCATGTTCTCTTTGTATCTCCATCAGTGCCTAATCCCCAAAACGCCCAAATTCGGGACAGGAGTGTGGGACAGAGCCGTACTCACCCCAAAATGTTCGGAATTGAATTCTGAGTAGATAGCATTTCTCGCGAGTGTCTCAGCTAGACGCGCAGCTATTTTTTGTTCCCATGGGTATTCGGTCGCGAGCAGCCCAGGCTGACAGGCAGTTGGCAGTACACGAGATGTACGCAATATTTGGGGACAAATTCAATCAGCGTCAGATACGAGGTCGCGCGAGCTATCGCAAATCAAGTTTCTGCGGGACGAATGGCTTATCTAACCCCTACCGCAAGGTTGGAGGCTGCGCTTCAGCCTCGGCTTCTGAGTGAGGTGCAATAGCAATCCCACCAGCCATTTCGGGCCTATACCAGCATTCCACCTGCGATTTCAGCCTATGCCTGGGAAATTTTAAAATAAAAATCTATCTTCAGATGTGGATGTTTGATGAAAAGAAAAGAAACAGTTTGTTCTTTAAATATTTTTTGCAAGAGAGATATGAAAACTGAAATTTTGAAATTTAAATTTTTTCTTGAAGTTATTCCGTGCCCTTGGCTGAAACAAAAGACACAAAACGATGCAGTTGTAGCTGTGCAGCTTGTAACATAATTAGGGACTCCTAAATTGGCCCAAAACGTGCAAATATTGTGATTTTTTATTTACACAGCTCATACTGCATGCACAGTATCTTCCACAACCTGCTGTGACAATGACTTGTAAGGGAAGATGTGATAACAGGCCTACCTAATTCAATTTTCAAAAAAATATAAATCGACTGCGCTTGGTCACACATTTGTGTAAAATCTGTCCTGAATTAGGGACCCCCATAGTGAAAAAAGAAGAGGTTTAACTTCATCTGGTTCTCAAACCCTGAGCATACCCAAATCCAAGTATTTGTATGTTGAGTTGATGTGGTTAAGCAACTTTGTAGCACTTTTTTTGTTTTCACTGGACTGTAGTCCTTGGGTCTAAACTGTCTGTCCCACAAGGCCAATCATTAGGCTCTTATGGAGATAGATAATCAATAAATATAAATAAATAAATACACAAATAAATAAGAGTGCGCACCATCATATCAAACATGACATCTTGCATATTATCGATGTATATTAATAAATAAATAAATACGCAAATACATAAATAAATACGAGTGCGCACCATCATATATAACATGTCATCTTGCACATTATCGATGTATATTAATAAATAAATACGCAAATACATAAATAACTAAGAGTGCGCACCATCATATATAACATGTCATCTTGCATATTATCGATGTATATTAATAAATAAATACGCAAATACATAAATAACTAAGAGTGCGCACCATCATATATAACATGTCATCTTGCATATGATCGATGTATATTAATAAATAAATACGCAAATACATAAATAACTAAGAGTGCGCACCATCATATATAACATGTCATCTTGCATAATATCGATGTATATTAATAAATAAATACGCAAATACATAAATAACTAAGAGTGCGCACCATCATATATAACATGTCATCTTGCATATTATCGATGTATATAAATAAATAAATACGCAAATACATAAATAAATAAATAACAGTGCGCACCATCATATCAAACATGTCATCTTGCATATTGTCAATGTAGTTGATGTCCAGCTCCTTGTTCTTCTTCATCAGCTTTTTCATCTCCTTGTTGGCGGCCGTTGTAGCCTGCACAAACCAAACAACAGAAATGGCAGTGGTGGTTGATGTGTGTGGTGTGCGGAGTGGGTTCTTTGTAGCGGCAATTTGGGGCAAAATCGTGGTCAAAAGTAGCGAAAGCTATATAATGCGGAAACAAAAACCTCTACTTCAACTCCTTGTTGGCACCCACTGTAGGCATCCCACCCACACATTCACCTACCCACTGGACCCACCCTGTTTATCTTCTTTCTTCATCTTCACAACCTTCTTCATCTCAGGGATTTGTTTTCAGCTCAGAAAGTGTTTTTTATATAGCTTTATAGGGTTTAGGCCTCCAGTTCCCCCCCAACCAGGACAGTAGTGTCTTTAATATAATTTACAGTGAAGCGTGTCCGTTCAATGCTGAATGCTTCAGCATTGAATTATCAAACAGTTATATTCATCACCACAGGAGCTCAGCCCCAACCCTAAGTTCCCCTCTCACCGACACCAACCCACCAACACCAACCCCACCCACACCAACCCAACACTAAGCCCCCCTCCCACCTGAATAGTCGTCACCGTGTCTGGAATGGAATCTACAGTGAAGCAAGTGTACTCAAGACTGAATGCTTGCATCCCGGTAGTTATATACCCCGCAACAGCAGATGCACCCTAAACCTAAGTCCCCCTCTCACCAACACCAACCCACCCAAAATCAAACCCACCAACCCTACCCTAAGTCCCCCCTCCCACCTGGACAGTCGTCACCGTGTCTTGAATGGAATCTACAGTGAAGCGTGTCTGTTCGACGTTGAATTGCTGTTGGTACATCTGGTCCCGCTGTCCTTCATACATGCGCTTCTGCTTAAGGACCTGCACAAATTCAAATTCAAATCCAAGGCTGTGTCAGAGCTGTGAGAAAATTGAAAAACAAAATTGCAAGGCGTAGCAAAAATTGTTACGCCTTGCAATGCAGTTGGCACAGCTGGTGCCCCTGCCGTTCATACATGCGCTTCTGCTTCAGGACCTGCAAAAGTGGAGATTCAAATTCGAATTCAAATTCAAATTCAAATCCAAGGCGGTGCCAGAGCCGTGAGAAAATTGAAAATTGTTACGACTTGCAATGCTGTTGGTACATCTGGTCCTGCTGACCTTCATACATGGTTCTGCTTCAGGACCTGCAAAAATTCAAATTCAAATCCAAGGCTGTGTCAGAGCTGTGAGGAAATTGAATATTGCTACGCCTTGCACTGCTGTTGGTACAGCTGGTGCCCCTACCCTTCATACATGCACTTCTGCTTCAGGATCAGCGCAGGTGGAAATTCAAATTCAAATTCAAATCCAAGGAGGTGTCAGAGATGTGACCAAAATTGAAATTGTTACACCTTGCAATGCAGTTGGTACAGCTGGTCCCGCTGGCCTTCATACATGCGCTTCTGCTTCAGGACCAGTGCAGATGGAAATTAAAATTAAAATTCAAGTTTGAATAGTTGAACAGCCGGCACACATGCGCGTCTGCTTTAGGACCTGCACAGGTGGAAATTCAAATTCAAATTCAAATTCAAATACAAATCCAAGGCGGTGTCAGAGCTGTGAGGAAATTGTTTTTTTACGCCTTGCAATGCAGTTGGTACAGCTGGTGTCGTTGGCCTTCATACATTCATGCGCACTTCTGCTTCATGACCTGCGCAGGTGGAAATTCAAATTCAAATTCAAATTTAAATAGTTGAACAGCCTGCATACATGTGCTTCTGCTTCATGACCTGCGCAGGTGGAAATCCAAATTCAAATTTAAATAGTTGAACAGCCTGCATACATGTGCTTCTGCTTCAAGAACTGCGCAGGTGGAAATTAAAATTAAAATTTAAATCCAAGTCATTCAGCCATTTACTCAATCTGACCTGCATACATGAGCTTCTGCTTCAGGAACTGCGCAGGTGGAAATTAAAATTAAAATTCAAATTTAAGTAATTCAGCCATTTACTCAATCTGACCTGCATACATGAGCTTCTGCTTCAGGAACTGCGCAGGTGGAAATTCAAATTCAAATTCAAATTCAAGTCATTCAGCCATTCACTCAATCTGTCCTGAATACAGCTGCATATATCACCTGTTCTGACCTCCTCAAGAGAAAAGAGAGAGAAAAAACAAGAAAACATGCCATAATCCACTAAAACCATGCAAAAACCTAGCCCAAACTACGCCCAAACCATGATAAACTCACCAAAACCATGCAGCATATCTCATTTGTGCTGCCCTTCCCAAGAGAAGAAAGAGAGAAAAGTTACCAAACCCACTCCAAAACCATGCCCAAACCCACAAAACACACACCAAAACCATGCCATGACCCACCCAAACTATACAAAACCATGCTGCACATCTTACTGTACTACCCTTCTCTTGATACCTAAGGGTCTAAACTAAACTTCCTAACTTAGGGTCCAAAATAACTTCCTGAATACCCCCTGGTCAATCTCACCAAAACCATGCCGTACATCTCCCTGCCCTGACCTCCTCTTGATACTGTAGACTAACTAACTAAACTTCCTAACTTAGGGTCTAAAATCATCCTACATGCCCCCTGGTCAAACTCACTAATAACATGCTGAACATATCACCTGTACTCCTTTTGTAACCATCCATCGCGTCATTCAACCATTCACTCATTCTGACCCGCACACAGCCGTACATCTCACCTGTACTGCCCTCCTCTTGATACTGTCCATTGCGTCATTCACTCATTCACTCATTCTGACCTGCACACAGCCGCACATCTCACCTGTACTGCCTTCCTCTGCATACCGTCCATCGCGTCATTCAGCCATTCACTCATTCTAACCTGCACACAGCCGTACAGCTCACCTGTATTTCCCTCCTCTTGATACCATCCATCGCGTCATTCACTCATTCTGACTTGCACACAGTCGTACATCTCACCGCTTCTGCCCTCCTCTTAATACCGTCCATTGTAGGTCCTGGCTGTGTTTTAGTGATCTGCACACAGCCGTACAGCTCACCTGTACTTCCCTCCTCTTGATACCATCCATCGCGTCATTCAGCCACTCACTCATTCTGATCTGCACACAGCCATACATCTCACCTGTACTGCCCTCCTCTTGATACCATCCATTGCAGGTCCTGGCCGTGTTTTACTGATCTGCTCTTTATACTTTGTCAACTGGGCGTCAAGTTTATTGATTTGCTCGTCCAACCTGGTGTGTTTGTGGTGTGGTTTGGTGTGTGTGTGTGTGTGTGGGGGGGGGGGGGGGGGGGGGGGGGGGGGGGGAGGTGCGACCAGTGTTTTTATTTCAGATTTCTGTAGGCCAGGTTGAGTAGCTACTTGGGGCACTCAAGCCAATCTGCTCCTCCACCCTGCGGGTAGGTGTGGCAAGTGTTTATATTTTCAGTTTTATGTAGGCCAGCTTGAGTAGCTAATTGGGGAACTCAAGCCGATCTGCTCGTCCAACCTGCGTGGAGCCGTGACCAGTGTTTTTATTTTCAGATTTATGTAGGCCAGGTTGAGTAGCTACTTCGGGTACTCAAGCCGATCTGCTCGTCCAACCTGCGTGGAGCCGTGTAGGTGTGACCAATGTTTAAATTTTAGATTTCTGTAGGCCAGGTCGAGTAACTACTTGAGGTACTCAAGCCTGATTTCAGGACTGTTGCGTACGCAACATACATGAATGAATGTATGTAAATCAGTTAATCGTGTTACTGCCGAAGACGGCAAGCAGCCAACTTGCTGGCTGGAGCCATGCAACCAAGTTCAGGTTCAAGTAACAACAGATATCGAAGACGGCAAGCAGCCAAATTGCTGGCTGGAGCCATGTAACCAAGTTCAAGTTCAAGTTACTGCAGATACCGAAGACGCCAAGCAGCCAAATTGCTGGTTGTGCCATGTTACCAATTTAAAGTTCAATTTGAATCTGCATGATGCGTTATATATTCAAGTTTATATATTCAAGTTCAAGCAGAATCTGCATGATGCGTTATATATTTAAGTTTATATATTCAAGTCCAAGTTCAACTTGAATCTGCATTATGCATTTATGCGTTATATATTCATGTTTACATATTCAAGATTATACATCCAATTTAAAGTTCAATTTGAATCTGCATGATGCATTGTATATTCAAGTTTATATATAAGTTCAAGTTCAAGTTGAATCTGCATGATGTGTTATATATTCAAGTTTACATATTCAAGTTTAAGTTCAAGCTCAAGTTGAATCTGCGTGATGTGCTATATATTGTGATCCAGATCTCAACGCTTCTGGCTTGCTTACATTTGTTTATGACAGGGACTCTATCATCATCGTTTGTACAATACAAAAATGCTGTGGATTGAAGTTATGGAGATTGAGGGAATACAATATTGGCTGGGAGGTGGGAGATACCACGGTACCGTTGACATAAAATCCAACAAGGCAAGAGCCCAACCAACAAGCCAACCTAGAGCCCAACCAATAAGCCAACCTAGAGCCCAACCAACAAGCCAACCAATAAGCCAACCTAGAGCCCAACCAACAAGCCAACCAAGAGCCCAACCAACAAGGTAACCAACAAGCCAACCAATAAGCCAACCTAGAGCCCAACCAACAAGCCAACCAAGAGCCCAACCAACAAGGTAACCAACAAGCCAACCTTGAGCCCAACCAACAAGACAACCTAGACCCCAACCAACAAGACAACCTAGAGCCCAACCAACAAGCCAACCAAGACCCCAACCAACAAGGTAACCAACAAGCCAACCTAGACCCCAACCAACAAGGTAACCAACAAGCCAACCTAGACCCCAACCAACAAGGCAACCAACAAGCCAACCAAGAGCCCAACCAACAAGCCAACCTAGAGCCAAACCAACAAGTCAACCTAGATCCCAACCAACAAGCCAAACATGAGCCCAACCAACAAGCCAACCTAGAGCCCAACCAACAAGCCAAACAAGAGCCCAACCAACAAGCCAACCTAGAGCCCAACCAACAAGTCAACCTAGATCCCAACCAACAAGCCAAACAAGAGCTTAACCAACAAGTCAACCTAGATCCCAACCAACAAGCCAAACAAGAGCCCAACCAACTAGGCAACCTAGAGTCCAACCAACAAGTCAACCCAGATCCCAACCAACAAGCCAAACAAGAGCCCAACCAACAAGTCAACCTAGATCCCAACCAACAAGCCAAACAAGAGCCCAACCAACTTGGCAACCTAGAGCCCAACCAACAAGTCAACCTAGATCCCAACCAACAAGCCAAACAAGAGCCCAACCAACAAGTCAACCTAGATCCCAACCAGCAAGTCAACCTAGAACCCAACCAACAAGCCAACCAAGAGCCCAACCAACAAGCCAACCAAGAGCCCAACCAACAAGCCAACCTAGAGCCCAACCAACAAGTCAACCTAGATCCCAACCAACAAGCCAAACAAGAGCCCAACCAACAAACCAACCCAGAGCCCAACCAACAAGTCAACCTAGATCCCAACCAACAAGCCAAACAAGAGCCCAACCAACTTGGCAACCAAGAGTCTTGTGCGGAAAAAGTGGGCAGGAGACTACAGAATCCGTCCCAAATGAGCTGGAGCGCTGAAAAATAGTAGTGCTACTTCTTGTGATACCAAATTGAATTGTTATGCAACGCGGTCGCAAATTGAGCGACTCAGTGCGACCCCAGGGCAACGCGCTGCCCTTCGAACGCCAAGGAGCCCATGGGAATCGGGGGAAGGGGGGGGGGGGGGGGGGGGGGGGGATGGCATGAAAGTGGCAAGCTGCGTCTCCTTGACTTGCACAACTTCTCCTTGCCTGACACCCTTGACTTGCAAACTTGTTTTCTTTTTCTTCTTTATTTTCATGCTGTGATCAGTGCATCAACTATCAATTATTGGCAATGGAGCCAGAGTCGATTTTAAGTAAGCTAATCTAGGTTTAAGCTTTTCTTTTCGGCTACGAATAGTATATTCTAGGCAGCTCCTTGTGTCAGCAACTGAGCTTAGTCCAAATATTTCAGCTGTTCTAGACAGTAAATCGTGTCTCCTTCAAGGTTCACTAAGTCGCATTTGGTTTGCCTCAATAGCCAGTCAGGGCAGCTACCTAGAAGCTGCTGCTCTTAGCTCGACTTTAAAAGCACACATAGCATACCACCACGGTTCACAATGTGCATGCAGGCTGAGTTGCAGGGCAGATACATGAAGGTTCTGGGAGAGCAGGACTGCAAATTTGGGGACGGATCTGGGCATGAAACTTTACCTTCCATGCAGCTACTGAGTTGATACCCAGTGTAGCAGAGCGAGCAAGACAAAACGTTTATAAAGGAGCGGCTCGCCACATGCAGATTGCGCTGCGTGCTCCATTCCAAGCATGCGAATCATTGGTCGCTTTGCGATCGACGCACCTGTCTGCTCGCCCTCCAATTTTCCCGGTGGTTTCATCTAGCGTGGGAGGAGGGAGCTTCTCCTTCTTTGCTCCGAATATGTTTTTCATACTGCTGACTACTGCTAGTAGATGGAGATCCTCGGCGGGGCAGGTACAAGCTAAGGTTGTTGTGTCAAGAGGTTTTGGTATATGATTAAGGAGGAACGACTAGCGCACTATGTAGCGAACAAACGCAGCAGGAATGCACTGGAGGGATTCTGTTAGGGATCTATAGGGTGCAGGTGATAGGAATGAGCAGGTAATGATCAAATTCGTGTCAAAGTGGAGTGCGTGGAGACGGAGGTGGCAAAACATATATGAGTTCTCGGGACAGGAGCGGGCAAAATATGGGGGCAGGTAGGAAGCTGTCAAGAGGGTGGTCAAAAGTCGTACTGCAGGAAGTACACAAGACCGCTCTGCCTGACTCGGTAACTTCCCCTCTCTGATTCAGACTTTGTTTCTTCGATCGATTGTAAAAATGGTCGGACGTGGTGGACGTACTAGCGGTGGACGTAGTAGTGGTGGAGGAGGAGGAGGAGGAGGAGGAGGTGGACGTCGTGGAGGTGGTCAACAAGTTGCGCGCGGAGGAGGAGGCTCCCGAGGAGGCGGTGGAGGAGGACGAGGAGCCAGTGCAGGAGGAAGAGGAGTTCAAAAAACTGTTGGGGGAGGCCGAGGTCGAGGCGGAGGGCGCGATGCACCTAGCCGAGGCAAACGAGGAGGAGGACGAGGAGGTCGTGGAAAGTCCGAGAAGCCCAAATCCAAGAATGATTTGGACGCAGATCTGGACTCCTACATGCTCAAGGACAAGGAGGTGAGATGGTGATGCGATGGATCGATGAAATGCTTGGTGCCTCGTTCTTCTGGGTTTGCGGTGCTCTCGATTGCCCAAATCGATTTGCTCTCTGGAATTGTTTTACGGTGGGCTTGTGGCAGCAAATTGATGCTGCTGGTACCCCGCTCCATTTCAATCATCTCGTTTGAGGGCCTCATCGTGCATGCACTTGACTTTAGCAGTGATACCAGTGGTGTCTGGAGCATGAATACCAGCTCTGACTAGCAGTATCTTCAGGCACTATGAGGTAGATATCCAGTCTTGGTGTCACTACCTTCTAGCCTCTTCCCGCCCAATGCATGCAGCTTGCCTATGATGCTCCATTGGGAACCTGGATCGGATGGTAGAGCACTCCTCCAGGGCGCTTAGTCAAATCTATGGGTTTTATGGGAGCTGCTCAGAATTCTGATTTGTCCCTTAAAATTCTACGCATGATCTCGAAGATCTGTCCTCTCTGGGTAGCTCGTTGAGGTGCAACTGCAGGATTCCTGTTCACTGCCAAGCCTACTTGAAGTATCATACCCTTCACCAACCCAAGTAGGAAGCACATGTAGCACATGCATGTCTCAGATCCAGCGAGCCAGCTTGCCCTTGCCCTTCATTTTTGATGTAGAACTAGAACTTGGTTACATGGCTCCTGCCTTTTAGGCTGCTCGCTGTCTTCCGCAGTTATAAAATCAATTAGAATCATAGTATTATTCAAGGTATTATTATAAAAAAACATTTGATCCAATCTTTTCATTCAATCATTGATAAACGACGTCAACTCCTCATGACCTTCCACCTATGGGCTGCACATCAAGTAATGCAAAGGAATGATTTTTTAGTTAAGCTGCAAGCATTTCATCACTATTAAGACTTTCCCCCCTGCATCACCAGACTGCTCGCAACATAAAACCCTGCAGCAGAAGGATAAATTGAATCATTGCTGATGGTGCAAGTAAGACTGCCACTAACAACCTGATTTCTCGAGGCTGTTGTGCTTTACAGTGCTCAGGATAACTGCCTGCGCCGCAGTTTCACGCATTACGCGCCTTAGCGGCAGTGCACAGGTGCAGGAGGATATGGTCATGCAGCAGGTTCCACAACATGCTACTGTGCCTGCCTGTGCTGGCATGCAAAGTTGTCGTGCAGTACAAAATGTATGCAGTCTCAACAGTTTAGAGTAATTGTACATATTTGTTAGAATCTGTGATGAACAAAGGTATAGTGGTACAAAGCGCACGGTGACGTACAATGCACACCTATTACAATCACCTACAACAATCTCCCCTTGCCGGAAGCTAGCCTGAACCTAACCTTAAAATACATAAATCAATCGTACGCCTTTTTACGAGGCGTGAGATAAAGAGGGCCAGTCCGTTTGCTTGCACTGGGGCCAACGACCAATGAGCATAACCTTACGCCAACTGTGCGCTGCCAACCCTAATCACCTCTAACAGTCCCCCCTTGCTGGAAGCTACCCTGACCCTAACCTAACGTCACCTGTGCGCTGCTCTTCAGGTCTGCAAAGGGCATCTGGACGATCATCCTCGTTGTGTGCATTCATCCCCCTCCCCTCCTTGCCACCTTCTTCTCTACCTTGAGCCTAACCTAACATCACTTGTGTGCTGCTCTTCAGGCCGGAAAAGCGCACCCGTACCTCAGACTAGACTCATACTCACCTCCAAATCACTAATCACCTCCAACAGTCACCTCCCCCTCACATCCAAATCACAACTAAGCTCCAACAATCCCCTCCCCCTCACATCCAAATCACTAATCACCCCCAACAATCCCCCTAATCACCTCCATCAATCATCAATCACCCCTGTTTGCTGGAAAGTACCCTTAGCCTAACCTTTCGTAAACTATGCGCTGCTCTTCAGGTCGGTAAAGCGCATCTGGACATCGAACTAGACTCATACTTTGCGGGAAAGAAGGCTGCCCCTGTCGTTGAGGCTGAGAAGGCTGCTCCCGTGGAGGAGGAGGCCAAGGCAGAGTAAGCTTCATCAAGGTTGAGGGGTGGGCAAGGTTTCGGCATTCTAAAGCTGCTGACCTTGAGCAAAGGAGAGCGGTGCTGGTGCAGTATGGGAGGAGGCCAAGGCGGAGAATGTGGCATGAGGGTTGAGGGGTAGGGGACTCCCTGCCCTTTTCCTTGTGTCACATCTGTTAGTGTCGTCGTCCTTTCGAGGCAGGGTCTCGGCATTGAAAAGCCGCTGACCTTGAGCAAAAAAGAGCGGTGCGGATGCAGTGGGGGAGGAGGAGGCCAAGACGGTGGCTGTCATCTTATTGGACTAGCAATAACTTGAAGCATCATGTAGTTCTATCTGAAGGCAGAGCATGGCAGCAATGCATAGCTAGCTAAGGTTTGCCTTGCCTCAAGCAGTAGGGAACAGCGTGCACTGTCTGTCACACAGCAGTTGGATATGTCTGATGTTGGTCTCTCCCATGGCAATAGCATATTGATGGCTTGAGTCGAGCCCATGACTGCTGCTGCTGGCTTGAGTCTTACCCATGACAGCAACTGGCACGTGTCATACCCATGGCGCAGCTCATAGCTGGCGACGGTCACAGATTCAGATTCCATTATTTGGTGGAATGTTTGTCTAGGCTACCAATGGCATCATGTCATCACCGATGTATCAACTTGTGCGCAAGCAATTGAGCTGTGTGCATGCGATTTAATCAATATTGTCTTCATTTCTACTTCCATCATTATGAATGGTATCCCAAAAATGTTATGATTACGTTATATTTGCCACTTTGCCCTTACCGCGATCTGTCTGGTACACGTTTCTGGTTCACTTCCTCATCTCCTTGTGCACCCGACTTCTCTAACTTGGTTAAGCATCAGCAAGCAATTAGGCAGCACGCCGTCTTGGGCAGTGTATGTATGTTCAGTCCAGGGATAGGCCAAATGGGCTATAGGGACTTGCCTGATCGTGATAGGAAGGGCTTAAAAAGAGAAAACACTGATGAACTGAATCCCAAACAACGTCATACCAATGTTTGTGCGGCAGATCATTTAAAAAGGCAGTAGAACAATTTACTAAAGGGATGAATTGCACCCGTCTTCTTGGATCAGCTTCGGTTCGAGCGAGCGGAGCAAACAAGGATCAGCACAAGGGTTGTTCAAGATGCTGCGTCCTCTGTCGCAGACGCAACATTGAAGATTCTGTTGTGTTGCAGGATGTGGGGAGGGTGCATTGACAAGAAGGAAGGGTCAGCTGTGTCAGCAGAGCCGGGGGTACCCTGGTCAGCACTGCTGGTATATAACTATGAACTCTACTACACAGCACACCTGAGTACTTGCACTTGGTTGCATAGCTTCAGCCAGCAATATGGTTGCTCCTGAATACAGAAAGCAATCACATGGGTGTAGACAGTTCGAAGAAATGCCGGTTGAAGCGTCTTTAAGCGTTTGACAGCTTCCATCAGTCTTCTCAAGACTTCTCGAAGTACCGACTCAGGTTCGGTTATTGAATTCTGTTTACCATATCCGTCTCACTTCACTTGAACTTGGTTACATTACTTCAGCCAGCAATTTGGCTGTTCCCCGTCTTCAGCAGTAAAACAACTAATACCAGGAAAATGAAAACGCGACCGAATCACTGTTTCATTTGTTCTCCTCTTCTTCTTAGTTTTGAAAGATAAAAAACAGTACACAAGAACTCGTCATACCTATGAATGTTATAGTTCGGCTTTTGTGCCGTCTCTAGAGTGGCTCAGAGAAGCCAGTGCTTTGCCCCTACCTTGCTCTGACCAGTGCCGTTGCCAGTTAAGGCCACGTGCCTTGCCACGCAGTACCATCTGCGGTTCTGTCATCTCCTTCTTCAGTCAGCTTCCACGCCATCTGTTCATCTTGTAACGCATCTAGCGATCTTTCTCCAGTGTTTCTGCAGTCTCAATAATCCGAACACAACAATAAACAAATACTATCTTTCTCACTGCAGCACAGCATAGGAAATGCCTTGGGCACTAGATAATAAGATTACTGCTTGAACTTCTGAGACGCCCCAAGTACCGGCTTGGGTGCGGTAGTTGAATTTTGTTTACAGTATCTGTCTCACTTCAGCACAGCATAGGAAATGCCTTGGGCACTAGATAAGTGCTTGAAATGGGGTGGGGTGGTGGTGGTGGGGGGGGGGGGGGGGAGGTGTGTGTGTGTGGGGGGGGGGGGGGGGGGGGGGGGGGGGGGGGGGGGGGGGGGGCACTGGGGCAGCCCTCCTCGTTTTTTTTTTTTACCTTTTTACTCAGACCTCCAAATGAAATTATGAGACCACCAGTGAGTTTGTGTACCGAAGACAAGGGCCTTCGTTGGCACCACTTAAGGCCGGTGTGGGCGAATGGGTGGGTCAATGAATGGGTATGGGTGGTATGGATGGATGGGTGAGCAACTGAGCATTTGACTATCTCAAACTCCCTTTTTGAGAATTCTGAGGATGCCATTGTGTGTGCGTGTGTGTGCATAGTTTATTTTGCATGTGCACTAAAAGCGCTGGTCAATTTAGCCAGTGGAAGTACCCTGGTAAATAAAGTCATGCCAAGGGCGGGGCAAAAAAATAAGTGAAAGACCCCTTCCCAAAAAGTGCTGAGGCACCCTTCCGCAGACCCCCCCTGTCAAATGACTGCCGTTGTAGTCATGATAAGTCAAATCGGTTGACTGTAGTTGTCCAAGTCCAAGATCGCCATAAATCCTATGCAGACACCCATCGCAAACCTGTTCACTTTCTCGTTGGAAACAAGGTTCTGCTTTCCTCTAAGAACCTCAAACTCACCTCTCGTTTCGCCAGAAAATTGTTACCCAAGTTTGTAGGACCTTTCCCGGTCACACAGGTTTTTCCCAAAGGTGTCAATGAAGAAACCGTTACCGTTCGCCTTCAGTTACCGGAAAGTTGGAAGATTCATGACGTTTTTCATGTCTCACTCGTATCGATATATTGCTCCGACGGGTCCGTTCAACCCCCTCCATCTGGTCCATGGATTGTTGACCAAGACTTGTTCTCAGTTGACCGCCTTATTGACCACCGTCGTGACAAACGTAAGAAACTTCCTTACTTCGTCAAGTGGCAAGGCCCCGGAGATACACACACTTGGGAAGAGGCTTCCACTCTTGCCAAGCACGTGCCCCACTTCGTTGAAGACTATTGGGACAGTCTTCCCCTTGTAAAACAAGGAGACCGGTTTCGTTAGTAGTTCGCGCCTACTTCTTGACACATATTGTCGAATTCGCTTATTTCGGTGACGCAAGCTAGATGGGGGAGAATGTAATAGTTAATTACGTTCAATCTCACCACGACCGAGGGACGCCTCATCGAGTGGTTCGTTCTTGTCAAATGACTGTCGTTGTAGTCATGATAAGTCAAATCGGTTGACTGTAGTTGCAGTCATGATCGGTCGCCTCGTTGCATCGACCGATCCACGTTCCTCCATACATCGACCGTTTGATGTATCGAGATCGACACATCGACAGTTATCATGTGTCTCGTCCAATGGTCCTCCGTTAGCACCATAAAACTCGCCCCCCAACTGTTGGAACCAAGTCTTTTCAACGATAAGCATTTGGTGTCCTTGCTCCTCGTTCGAGCCCGGTCTCATCGCCGGCATTTGGGATATCGAAACCAGTGAGTTCCTCGGTCCTCGGTTTCTCATTGTTACCCCCCCCCCCCCCCCCCCCCCCCCCCCCCCCCCCCCCCCCCCCCCCCCCCCCCCCCCCCCCCCCCCCCGGGCTCTGGAACCCACTTCGCAGTCACTACCGTATCTCAGCCACCACTTAGTGTAATGGTGTCTAATTAGGCTCATTTTACAGGGTTTTTAAATGCCTATCCATTGAGGTTGGTCTAGAGACCATTGGGAATGTTTGAAATATAGAAAATCTTCATCATCAATGTTACCTTGTTTGGTAGGGGTTGTGGGTCAGGGCCCCTTGGCCCCTAATGTTCCCACCTTCAATATTCTTCAATAATCAGGCTTTCAATCCAAGCTCCAATCAGGCATTAAATAATTAAGGGCGCCTGGAGGCGCGTCCCGAATGAAATTATTCAAATCCTTAATTCATTGTATTATATTAATTAAATTGAATTGTATTTAATGTTGTGTTATTATAATTCGATTTATTCCTTTCCATTTAATTTAATTTACGTGATTTGAATGCATGTAATTGCTTCAAATTGTATCAATTCGAATAGGATAAAATTTGAAGGGCGCAAGAAAAATGAGGCCAATCAGGTGTATGGTTGATTTTACGGGATTTGTACAAGATATTGCATGTTTCGGCCCAGCCCAGACGTGAACGGTATGTCCCGTCCTCCTGTATTGGTTTTTGGCCAGCGGCAGGTGGCGTGGGTTGCCCGTGCCCCCGTGAACGGTATGTCCCGTCCTCCTGAACGGGTTTTTGGCCAGCGGCAGGTGGCGTGGCTTGCCCCTGCCCCCGCCCGGTGGCCCCCGCCCCCGCCCCCGCCCCTGCCCCCGCCCCCGCCCGGTGGCCCCCGCCCCTGCCCCACGCACGGCCCTGAGGTGGGGTCCGTGGGCTAATTATAGCACTAGTGCCCTAGGGGAATGTTTCGTCCATTGTGATGCTTACATGTTTCGCCTCGAATTTTTGACGACAATTCTGTTCCCAAACCTATGTGTACGCACATGTTTAAGTGGTTCAAATTTGAAATGTTAGCTCAAAACACCCTGAAATCAAATTGTTAACCGGTAATTGTAGCTTTTTGGCCCAACCTGAGCTCCTTTTCGTGAATTGCGATGCTCATGTGTGCTCTGGTGAGAATTTGTCCGGTATAAATAAGTCTTATAATTCATCAAAAATATAGAATGTTTAAATTTTTTGATGTTTTTCATAAAACCTGAAAATATGGTTGGTGACACACGGACGAACGGACGAACGGACGGACATTTTAATGGGGCTAATCCCTCTTCAAATAAAGGGCGCCTGGAGGCGCGTCCCGAATGAAAATGTTTTAAATAATCATGAATTTAATTAAGAATTAAATTCGGATTTAATTGCATAATTGTATTTATTATAATTGTATAAATGTTTAATTAATTAAATGAATTGAATTAATTCATCAATAACACGATTAAAATGAATAAATACAATTATTTTAAAGTCATTAATACTATTTAATTAATTACATCATCAATTAAATTATATTTAATTAACTGTTACTTTACTTTCATTCAATTAATTAAATTGTATTAATTCATGAATTCATTAATTAATACGTGTTTAATTAATTTGATAGAATTAATATTGAATTGTTTGGACTTGAATTGAAAGCATTTAATTGATTTGAGTTGTATTCATTTGAATTCAATATATTTGGATTTAATTGAATTGAATTGATGGATGTAGCTTTGTTTACTGTGAAGTAACGACAATTGACATTTTGTAGGGTTGTTAAATTTGAAGTGGTATTAAAGGTGCCTGGACTGTCTTGTAGATGGGCTTTATTTGCAAGCATCTGATGAACACAAAATGTAACCAATCAGAGGAATGGTTGATTTTGGGGAATTTGTTCCGTCAGCCGCATACAAGCTTGATGTGGCTTCATTCCCCACATTTATGGCAATTAATTGGGGACCCCCAGGACACAAGCCGCTTGTTACCTATTACAATATCGTATTACGTGATCGCAGTGTGATATGCGGTCTGAAATGTGTTTTGCCAATTATGTTGTAGAGTCGGCTGGGCGTGTTCCTGGCGTGCGTAGGATTGAACACAGAGTCTCGACAGCTTGGACACGTAGCATCTGAATTATGGTCAACCGGTGGCATTCAAACCAATAAGCAACCAAATCCTAAACACATTAGACGTCACGGGCAGGACATGGGGCAAATAGTCGAGAAATTGTTGATATGCAGAATGCGAGAAAGTGAGAGGAGGAAGGCTGGGAGTTTCAAAAGTAGTGGAGTAAGTAGGTACTAATAGCAGAATAAGCTACAAAACGTTAGACAACTTATGAGCACGCACATACACAGACAACTAGCTATCCATGCACTGCCACACAGCACTACGCAAGCACATTCACACACATCTGGCTATCCATGCGCTGCGACACAGCACTGTGCACGCACATACACACATAGCTGGCTATACATGCATTACCACACAGCACTTTGCATGAACATACACA
Source organism: Microglena sp. YARC (assembly GCA_022414725.1). Lineage (NCBI taxonomy): Eukaryota > Viridiplantae > Chlorophyta > Chlorophyceae > Chlamydomonadales > Chlamydomonadaceae > Microglena > Microglena sp. YARC. Next base: position 91,468 of record JAJSRW010001567.1, on the reverse strand, counting down.
TGTGGCTACCTAGCACTGCCACACAGCACTGCGTACGCACATACACACACATAGCTGGCTATCCATGCACTGCCACACAGCACTGTGCACGCACATACACACACATCTGGCTAACCATGCACTACATTACCACACGAAAACACAAACACATTCAGCCACTCAAGCATGCACACACAAAACAACTGGCTACACATACATTGTCGCACAGCCATGTGCTACTACATACAAACACATCTGGCTATCCATGCACTACACGACAACCCCATGCAAACACGAACACACTCAAATACGCACGCATAAACGCACAATACAAATTGTTATCCATGCACTGCCACACAGCACTGTGCACGCACATACACACACATCTGGCTATCCATGCACTTCCACACAGCACTGCTCAAGGACATACACACACATCCAGCTACCTAGGACTGCCACACAGCACTGCACACGCACATACACACACATAGCTGGCTATACATGCACTTCCACACAGCACTGTGCAAGCACATACACACACATATGGCTACCCTGCACTGCCACGCAGCACTGTGAACACACATACACACACATATGGCTATCCATGCATTGCCACACAGCACTGTGCATGCACATACACACTCATAAGGCTATCAAAGCACTGCCACACAGCACAGCGCACGCACATACACACACATCTGGCTATCCATGCACTTCCACACAGCACTGTGCACGCACATGCACACACATCTGGCTATCCATGCACTGCAACACAGCACTGTGCATGCACATCCGCACACATCTGGCTATCCAAGCACTGCCACACAGCACTGTGCATGCACATACACACACATCTGGCTACCCATGCACTGCCACACAGCACTGTGCATGCACATACTCACACATCTGGCTATCCAAGCACTGCCACACAGCACTGTGCATGCACATACACACACATCTGGCTACCCATGCACTGCCACACAGCACTGTGCATGCACATACACACACATCTTGCTATTCTGGCACTTCCACACAGCACTGTGCACGCAAACACACGCACATATGGATATCCATGCACTACAAGACAACCCCATGCAAACACAAACACACTCAAATACACACACATGCACACACAAAACAATTGGCTATCCATGCACTGCCACACAGCACTGTGCACGCACATACGCAAACATCTGGCTATCCAAGCACTACAAGACAACCCCATGCACACACAAACACACCCCGACACTCACGCATGGAAACACACAAATGAACAACTGGCTGCACATGCACTGCCACACAGAATTGTTCATACCATATACATACACCTGGCCATCCATGCACTACAAGACAACCCAGGCACATGCACACACAAGTGGCTACACATGCACTACCACAAAGATCTGTTTCCGTACATAGATACAGATACATGGCCATCCATGCACTACAAGACAATCCCATCGACACACAAAACCCAATCAGACTCTCACCCTTACACACACCAGGCCATCCATGCACTACAAGACAACCCCATGCAAACATTCACACATACCCAAACACTTACAAACGCACACACAAGGGGCTACGCATGCACTGCCACCCGAAGCAGGGATCCCATCTGTCTTCCTTTCCATTTAGACCGCTATGCTGCAACATGCCATACTATACCAATATACCATGCATGTAGGTACACACCATACAATGCTATGTTACACCATTCCATAACACACCATTCTACCATTGTACAATGCATGTTGGTATAAACCATAACAAACCATGCTATGTTGCACCATGCCATACCATACTAATATACCATGCATGTATATACAAACCATACCATGCTATGCTACACCATGCCATACCACACCATACTACCATTGTACAATTCATGCATGCATGGCATGTTTAAACCATTACATGCCATGCTATGCTTCACCTTGCCATAATACACCAATAAACCGTGCATGTAGGTACAAATCATACCATGCTGTGCTACACCATGACGGCTGGGGAGTGAGGAAGGGTGTGGGCAATGGGCGCAAAGCCCCGGCCAGGAAAATCTGGGGCGGGAGTGGGAGGAAAGGTTGACAGGTCCGGGGGTGGACGCTGGCGTGGGGTATAGGGGCGAGAGGATGGGAATATGGGATTGGAGTGGGGGGGTGTAGAAGTGGGTAGAAGTGGGAAGGGAAGTGTCGAGAGGTCCGAACTCGGACGTGGACGTGATTGAGTTCAATGCGGCCTAACCCCTGTGCGAGTGGGAGTGCATGTGAAGCATTGAACATGGTGTGTGGGTGTGGGTGGGATACCTGGCGGAGGCGGAAGGGGAGACAGGCGATCGCCGGGATTGTGAATTGAGCGGGATTGGGAGCTGATCTGGAAGGAGATTTTAACGGGAAGGAGAATTGTCGGAAGCGGCAGCAAGTAGTGTGAGGCGAAAATCCGTCGTGATCAGCAGCAAGCAAGCAGAGGCTGGCGAAGGGAAGACAGGCTAACGTCGGTATTGAGAATTGATCTGGATCGAGAATTGATCGGGATTGAGAATTGATCGGGACTGAGATCGGCGACCAGGTGCAGGTGATGATGATTGCGGATGTAGTGGGGGGCCGGTGGGGGGGCCGGTCGACAGTCTGGCAGTGGCAGACTTGCAGTGTGGCAGCATCGCAGTGGCACGCCAGTGGGACCAAGGCGAATTGTTCAGGACACTGCGTCCTCCGTCGTCGAAGGAACGTCGAGGGGTCCGTTGCGTCGTAGACGCAGCTTCAGAAGGTTTGCTGCGTCTCACTTGAATGCCATGCGTCCCTCTGCGTCCGATTCCGTCCCATTGCTGGCGGCCTCGGAAGTGCCCATGCGAACGTTTGTACCTCCATGGTTTGCAGCACGATGGTCGCAAGTGCGTGAGATGGATTTGTATTCGTTTCCCATGGAAGTGCTCATTGTGCAAGTTGCAAGGCTGGAAACATGAACATTACGAGAATTATGAGTACCTTAGTTAATTGGCGTGGCTTGATTTCCAACCTGGCCCACCCCACGCACGGCCCTGCGGGTGAGTTGTGGGTGAAATCCGTGCTAAAAATAGCTCAAGTGCCCTAGGAGAATGATTCGTTCATTGTGATGCTTGCATGTTTCGCCTCGATTTTTTGACGACAATTCCATTCCCAAACCTATGTATGCGCACATGATAGGATGGTACGAATTTGAAATGATGACAAGTGTTACCCAATAATTGTCGCTTTTGGCCCAAAAAGCACAAACCTTAGCTCCTTTTCTTGAATTGCGATGCTCATAAGTGGTCCCTTGAGAATATCTCCGGTATCAATAAGTCTTATAATTTGTACATCTTATATAATGTTTTGTTTTTTTGTGATTTGAAGTGAAACCTGAAAAGTAGGTTGTGACACACGGACAAACAAACAAACAAACACACAAACAGTTTTGACAGGCTAATCCCTCAATCAGTAAAGGGCGCCGGGAGGCGCGCCCCGGATGAAAGTGTTTTAAATAATCTGTATTTAATTAAATTTTTAATTGTATAATTATATTATTGTATAATTGTATGATTGTTCAATTAAATATAAATTGTATTAATTAATGAATCATAAGATTAAAATGAATTAATCAAATTATGTTAAATTGATTGATTAATTATAAGGTATTAATTAATTAATTAATTAATTAAATTGTATTTAATTAATCATCAATTAAATTTAATTGTATTAATTAGTTCATTAATTAATTAATTAATTAATTAATTAAAATTGATTTAATTAATTTGATATAATCAAAATTGTGTTGTATTGACTTGAATTGAATGCATTTAATTGATTTGAATTGTATTCATTTGAATTCAATATATTTGGGTTTAGTTGAATTGAATCGATGGATGTAGCTTCGTTTACTACGACAATTGACATTTTGTAGGGTTGTTAAATTTGAAGGAGTATTAAACGTGCCTGGACTGTCTTGTAGATGGACTTTATTTGCAAGCAGTT
>JAJSRW010001567.1:0-75000 GCA_022414725.1 Microglena sp. YARC | reverse complement strand
TTACATACACACACACCTCGCATCCCCATGCACTAAATGACAATCCCTATTGACACAAACAACACACTCAAGGCACTCACCCACACGCACTGGCTATCCATGCACTACACCATGCACTCACAACACTGGCTATCCATTCACTTACCCCATGCACACACACAAACACACTCAGACACACCTTGAACACACACATAACTGGCTATCCAACTGCAGCACAACCCAAACACAACTACTGAAGCACCAATAAATATCACGCACTAACACACCACATAACACGATCGCAATCATCTTCTCATTAACACCATCAGTACTAACAATCTCAACATGACCATCATCATCACTCCTACAATTAGAATCATCTCTTTCACAACCACCACTCCATACTATACCAATATACCATGCATGTAGGTACACATCATACAATGCTATGCTACACCATGCCATGCCCCACTATTATACCATTGTACCATGCATGTTGGTAATAAACCATAACATGCAGTGCTATGCTGCACCAGGCCATACCATACTAATCTACCATTGTACCATGCATGTAGGTATAAACCATTCAATGTCATGCTATTCTGCACCATGCAGTACCATACCAAATTTACCATGCAGGTAGAGCAAGGGGTGGTAGCATGATCCTTCCCATGTTGTCTCAGCTGCATGCGAAGCAGGGAACCGCGCGCGCTTAATGAGGCGATGGGCGACTATCAGAGTTGAACTGAGGGGGGCATCAAAGAATTGCGAAGAATTGTTCAAAGACAAGTCCTAGGTCGCGTGTCGAAAGCTAATAATTGAGAAACTTTAAACTGAATAAGCCTGCGAGAATGGGCGAGGAGGGAAAACGAGCGAAAGAGCGGGTCCCTGGCGATCCTAGGCCGCCTGCCAGGGAGGGGTAACGTATGGCGCCGGTGGCGTGGTCCATTTCGCCTCGGCAATACAAATGGGGGCGGCTTGGCCCATGCGAATGATGGTAACCTCCATAGTTTGCAACTCGAAAGTCGCTGGTGCTTAATTCCAAGCTCCGCAAGTGTGTGAGAGCTGGATATGTTAATCGTTTGCCCATGTAATCGTTCATCATTGTGCAAGCTCGCGAGGCTGGAAACATGAACATTACGTGATTTAGAAGTACACAGTACATATCCGTAGGCCCACCCCACGCACCCGTCCCACCCCACGCACGGCCCTGCGGCTGCGTTGTGGGTGAAGTCCGTGCTAATAATAGCTTAAGTGCCCTAGGGGAATGTTTCGTCCATTGTGATGCTTACATGTTTCGCCTCGATTTTTTGACGACAATTCCATTCCCAAACCTATGTATGCGCACATGATTGGATGGTACGAATTTGAAATGATAACAAATGTTACCCAATAATTGTCGCTTTTGGCCCAAAAAGCACAAACCTTAGCTCCTTTTCTTGAATTGGCGAATATCTGCTCATATTGTTATATTGTTGTATAATGTTTCGTTTTTTCGTGATTTGAGTGAAAAACCTCCGCAAAGTAGGTTGTCCAAAAATAAATTTGGGTTATATCTTTATATAATGTTTCGTTTTTTTTGTGATTTGAAGTGAAACCTGAAAAAGTAGGTTGTGACGGACACACACACACACACACACGGACAGTTTTGACAGGCCTAATCCCTCAAATTCGGGTATAAAGGGCGCCTGGAGGCGCGTCCCGAATGAAAATGTTTAAAATAATATGAATTAAATTAAAAATTTAATTGTATAATTTTATTATTGTATAATTGTATAATTAATTAAATTAATTGTATTAATTGATAGATTATATGATTAAACTGAATTAATCAAATTCTGTTAAATTGATTGGTTAATTTAAAAGTATCAATTAATTAATTAATCAATAACATAATTAATTATATTATATTAAATTAATTATCAATTTAATTAATTTAATTGTATTAATTAATTAATTAATTAATAAAACTGTATTTAATTAATTTGATAGAATCAAAAGTGTGTTGTATATACCGTTACTTGAATTTAATGCATTTAATTGATTTGCATTGTATGCATTTGAATTCAATAGATTTGCATTTAATTTAATTGAATCGATGTACGTAGCTTTGTTTACAACGAAGTAACGACAATTGACATTTTGTAGGGTTGTTAAATTTGAAGCAGTATTAAACGTGCCTGGACTGTCTTGTAGATGGGATTTATTTGCAAGCAGTTGATGCACACGAAATGTAACCAATCAGAGGTATGGTTGAATTTGTTCAGTCAGCCGCATACAAGCTTGATGTGGCTTCATTCCCCACATTTATGGCAATTAATTCGGGACCCCCAAGACACCACTTGTTGCCAAATACAATATCGTATTACGAGATCGCAGAGTGATATGCATTCTGACTCGTGTTTTGCCAATGAGGTTGTAGAGTCGGCTGGACGTGTCCCTGGCGTGCGTGGGATTGAACACATAGTCTTGACAGCCTGGACACGTGGCATCTGAATTATGGTCAACCGCTGGCATTCAAACCACTAAGCAACTAAACCCAGAACACATTAGAAGTCACGGGCAGGAAATGGGGCAAATAGTCGAGAAATAGTTGATATGCAGAATGCGAGAAAGTGAGAGGAGGGAGGCTGGGAGTTCAGAAGTGGAGTAAGTAGGTACTCATAGCAGAATATGCTACAAAACATTTGACAACTATTGAGAAGGATCATGACCGCTGCAATGCTGATATCTCTAGTCATGCGCACTCCAACTACGAGCCAAATGTTGGGGTGCAGAGTTTGCCGGTATCAGCAGCACAGATGGAGAGAGACAAACTAATGTACAAAGAGACAGGTGGAACCCAGGGGGGTCATCAGAGGCCTTAAGCATACATACTCTATACCACACCGCACATACACACACATGTGGCTATCCATGCACAGCCACACAGCACTGCACACACACATTCACACACATATGGCTATCCATGCACAGCCACACAGCACTGTGCACGCACTTACACACACATGTGGCTATCCATGCACTGCCACACAGCACTGCGCACACACATACACACACATAGCCGGCTATCCGTGCATTACCACACAGCACTGTGCATGCACATACACACAAATCTGGCCATCCATGCACTACATCACAGCACTGTGCACGCCACATACACACACATCTGGCTATCCATGCACTACAAGATAACCACATGCAAACACAAACACATTCAGCCAATCAAGCATGCACACACAAAACAACTGGCTACACATACATTGTCGCACAGCCATGTGCTAGTACATACACAGACATCTGGCTATCCATGCACTACAAGACAACCCCATGCAAACATGAACACACTCAAATACAAACACATGCGCGCACAAAACAATTTGCTATCCATGCACTGCCATACAGCACTATGCACGCACATACACATACATTTGGCTATCCATGCACTGCCACACAACACTGTGCACGCGCATACACACACATAGCTGGCTACCCATGCACTACCACACAGCACTGTGCATGCACATACACACACATGTGGCTTTCCATGCACTGCCACACAAGCACTGCCCACGCACATACACACACATCTGGCTATCCATGCACTACAACACAACCCCATGCAAACACAAACACACTCAAATACACAAGCACGCATGCACGCACAAACAAATTGTCATCCATGCACTGCTACACAGCACTGTGCACACACATACACACACATCTGGCTATCCATGCACTGCAACACAGCACTGTGCATGCACATACACACACATCTAGCTATACATGCACTGCAACACAGCACTGTGCACGCACACACACATTTGGCTATCCATGCACCAAAAGACAACCACATGAAAACACAAACACATTCAGACAATCAAGCATGCACACACAAGACAACTGGCTACACATACATTGTCGCACAGCCATATGCTAGTACATACACACACATCTGGCTATCCATGCACTACAAGACAACCCCATGCAAACACAAACACACTCAAATACAAACAAATGCACTCACAACACAATTTGCTATCCATGCACTGCCACACAACACTGTGCACGCACATACATACACATAGCTGGCTATCCATGAACTACCAAATAGCACTGCGCACGCACATACACACACATTTGGCTATCGATGCACTGCAACACAGCACTGTGCACGCACATGCACACACACATGTGGCTATACATGCACTGCCACTGCAGCACCGGGTAAGTACTTACACACACATCTGGCTATCCATGCATTGCCACACAGCACTGTGCACGTACATGCACACACACATCTGGCAAAACTATGCACTTACAAGACAACCACATGCAAACACAAACACATTCAGCCAATCAAGCATGCACGCATAAAACAACTGGCTTCACATACACTGTCGCAGAGCCATTGGCTAGTACATACGCACACATCTGGCTATCCATGCACTACACGACAACCACAAGCAAACACAAACACAAATCAAATACACACGCATGCACGCACAAAATAAATTGCCACCCATGCACTGCCACACAGCACTGTGCACGCACATACACACACAACTGGCCTATCCATGCACCACAAGACAACCACATGCGGCAAACACAAACCCCACATTCAGCCAATCAAGCATGCACACACAAAACAACTGGCTACACATACACTGTCGCCCCACAGTTATGTGCTAGTACATACACACACATCTGGCTGTCTCCATGCACAACACGACAACCCCATGCAAACACAAACACACTCAAAATACACGGATATGCAATACAAATTAATATCCATGCACTTCCCACACAGCACTGTGCACGCACATAAACACACATCTGGCTATCCATGCACTACCACACAAGCACTGTGGCACGCACATACACACACATCTGGCTATCCATGCACTGCAACACAGCACTGTGCATGCACAAATTACACATCTGGCTATCCATGCACTGCCACACAGCACTGTGCACGCACATACGTACACATCTGGCTATCCATGCACTACAAGACAAATCCATGCACACACAAACACACCCAGACACTCACGCATGCAAACACACAAACGAACAACTGGTTGCACATGCACTGCCAAACAGCACTGTTCATACCAAATACACACACCTGGCCATCCATACACTATAAGACAACCCCAGGCACATGCACACACATCTGCCTACACATGCACTGCCACACAGATCTGTTTCCGTACACAGATACACACACCTGGTCATCCATGCACTACAAGACAATCCATGGACAAACAACAACCCAATCAGACACTCACGCACACACACATCCAGGCCATCCATGCAATACAAGACAACCCCATGCACACATTCCACACATACCCAGACACTCACACACGCACACACAAGGGGCTACGCATGCACTGCCACACGCCCTACTTACATACACACACATGGCCATCCCCATGCACTAAAAGACAATCCCATTGACACAAACAACACACTCAGGCACTCAGCCCACACACACTGGCTATCCATGCACTACACCATGCACTCACACACACTGGCTATCCATTTCACTACCCCATGCACACACACAAAACACACTCAGACACACGTTGAACACACACACATAACTGGCTATCCAACTGCAGCACAACCCAAACACAACTACTGAAGCACGAATAAATATCACGCACTACATCACCACATAACACGATCGCAATCATCATCTCATTAACACCATCAGTACTAACAATCTCACCATGACTATCATCATCACTCCTACAATTATAATCATCTATTTCACAACCATCACTCCATACTATACCAATATACCTTGCATGTAGGTACACATCATACCAATGCTATGCTACAGCCATGCCATGCCCACTATATTATACCATTGTACCATGCATGTTGGTATAAACCATAACATGCAGTGCTATGCTGCACCAGGCCATACCATAACTAATCTACCATTGCACCATGCATGTAGGTATAAAACCATTCAATGTCATGCTATTCTGCACCATGCAGTACCATACCAAATTTACCATGCAGGTAGAGCAAGGGGTGGTAGCATGATCCTTCCCATGTTGTCTCAGCTGCATGCGAAGCAGGGAACCGCGCGCGCTTAATGAGGCGACGGGCGACTATCAGAGTTGAACTGAGGGGGGCATCAAGAATTGCGAAGAATTGGTTCAAAGACCTAGGTCCGTGTCGAAAGCTAATAATTGAGAAACTTTAACTGAATAAGCCTGCGAGAATGGGCGAGGAGGGAAAACGAGCGAAGAGCGGGTCCCTGGCGATCCTAGGCCGCCTGCCAGGGAGGGGTAACGTATGGCGCGGTGGCGTGGTCCATTTCGCCTCGGCAATACAAATGGGGGCGGCTTGGCCCATGCGAATGATGGTACCTTCATAGTTTGCAACTCGAAAGTCGCTGGTGCTTAATTCCAAGCTCCGCAAGTGTGTGAGCTGGATATGTTATCGTTGCCCATGTAATCGTTCATCATTGTGCAAGCTCGCGAGGCTGGAAACATGAACATAACGTGAATTAGAAGTACACAGTACATATCCGTAGGCCCACCCCACGCACCCGTCCCACCCCACGCACGGCCCTGCGGCTGAGTTGTGGGTGAAGTCCGTGCTAATAATAGCTCATGTGCCCTAAGGGAATGTTTCGTCCATTGTGATGCTTACATGTTTCGCCTCGATTTTTTGACGACAATTCCATTCCCAAACCTATGTATGCGCACATGATTGGATGGTACGAATTTGAAATGATAACAAATGTTACCCAATAATTGTCGCTTTTGGCCCAAAAAGCACAAGCCTTAGCTCCTTTTCTTGAATTGCGATGCTCATATGTGGTCTTGTGAGAAAATCTCCGGTATCAATAAGTCTTATATTTGGGATATCTTATATAATGTTTCGTTTTTTTGTGATTTGAAGTGAAACCTGAAAAGTAGGTTGTGACGGACACACACACACACACACGGACATTTTTGACAGGCTAATCCCTCAAAATAAAGGGCGCCTGGAGGCGCGTCCCGAATGAAATGGTCTTATATTTGGGATATCTTATATAAAGGGCGCCTGGAGGCGCGTCCCGAATGAAAATGTCTTATATTTGGGATATCTTATATAATATTTCGTTTTTTTGTGATTTGAAGTGAAACCTGAAAAGTAGGTTGTGACGGACACACACACACACGGACATTTTTGACAGGCTAATCCCTCAATCAAAAATAAATTTTTTCATTCGGGTATAATGTTTCGTTTTTTTGTGATTTGAAGTGAAACCTGAAAAGTAGGTTGTGACGGACACACACACACACGGACATTTTTGACAGGCTAATCCCTCAATCAAAAATAAATTTTTTCATTCGGGTAATAAAGGGCGCCTGGAGGCGCGTCCCGAATGAAAATGTCTTATATTTGGGATATCTTATATAATGTTTCGTTTTTTTGTGATTTGAAGTGAAAACTGTAAAGTAGGTTGTGACGGACACACACACACGGACATTTTTGACAGGCTTATCAAAAATAAAGGGCGCCTGGAGGCGCGTCCCGAATGAAAATGTCTTATATTTGGGATATCTTATATAATGTTTCGTTTTTTTGTGATTTGAAGTGAAACCTGAAAAGTAGGTTGTGACGGACACACACACACACGGACATTTTTGACAGGCTAATCCCTCAATCAAAAATAAATTTTTTCATTCGGGTATCAAAAATAAAGGGCGCCTGGAGGCGCGTCCCGAATGAAAATGTCTTATATTTGGGATATCTTATATAATGTGTCGTTTTTTTGTGATTTGAAGTGAAACCTGAAAAGTAGGTTGTGACGGACACACACACACACACACACACACACACACACACACACACACACACACACACACACGGACATTTTTGACAGGCTAATCCCTCAATCAAAAATAAATTTTTTCATTCGGGTATTTTGTAATTTTTTTCATTCGGGTATAAAGGGCGCCTGGAGGTGCGTCCCGAATGAAAATGTTTGAAATAATCATGAATTTAATTAAGAATTAAATTCGGATTTAATTGCATAATTGTATTTATTATAATTGTATAAATGTTTAATTAATTAAATGAATTGAATTAATTCATTAATAACACGATTAAAAATGAATAAATAAAATTATTTTAAATTCATTGGTACTATTTTATTAATTACATCATCAATTAAATTATATTTAATTAATTGTTACTTTACTTTAATTCAATTAATTAAATTGTATTAATTCATGAATTCATTAATTAATATGTTTTTAATTAATTTGATAGAATCAATATTTGAATTGTTTAGACTTGAATTGAAAGCATTTAATTGATTTGAGTTGTATTCATTTGAATTCAATAGATTTGGATTTAATTGAATTGAATCGATGGATGTAGCTTTGTTTACTGTGAAGTAACGACAATTGACATTTTGTAGGGTTGTTAAATTTGAAGTGGTATTAAAGGTGCCTGGACTGTCTTGTAGATGGGCTTTATTTGCAAGCATCTGATGCACACAAAATGTAACCAATCAGAGGAATGGTTGATTTTGGGGGATTTTGTTCGGTCAGCCGCATACAAGCTTGATGTGGCTTCATTCCCCACATTTATGGTAATTAATTGGGGACCCCCAGGACACAAGTCGCTTGTTACCTAATACAATATCGTATTACGTGATCGCAGTGTGATATGCGGTCTGACATGTGTTTTGCCAATTAGGTTGTAGAGTCGGCTGGGCGTGTTCCTGGCGTGCGTAGGATTGAACACAGAGTCTCGACAGCTTGGACACGTAGCATCTGAATTATGGTCAACCGGTGGCATTCAAACCAATAAGCAACCAAATCTTAAACACATTAGACGTCACGGGCAGGACATGGGGCAAATAGTCGAGAAATTGTTGATATGCAGAATGCGAGAAAGTGAGAGGAGGAAGGCTGGGAGTTTCAAAAGTAGTGGAGTAAGTAGGTACTAATAGCAGAATAAGCTACAAAACGTTTGACAACTTATGAGCACGCACATACACAGACAACTAGCTATCCATGCACTGCCACACAGCACTACGCAGGCACATTCACACACATCTGGCTATCCATGCGCTGCGACACAGCACTGTGCACGCACATACACACATAGCTGGCTATACATGCATTACCACACAGCACTTTGCATGAACATACACATGTGGCTACCTAGCACTGCCACACAGCACTGCGCACGCACATACACACACATAGCTGGCTATCCATGCACTGCCACACAGCACTGTGCACGCACATACACACACATCTGGCTAACCATGCACTACATTACCACACGAAAACACAAACACATTCAGCCACTCAAGCATGCACACACAAAACAACTGGCTACACATACATTGTCGCACAGCCATGTGCTACTACAAACAAACACATCTGGCTATCCATGCACTACAAGACAACCCCACGCAAACACGAACACACTCAAATACGCACGCATACACGCACAATACAAATTGTTATCCATGCACTGCCACACAGCACTGTGCACGCACATACACACACATCTGGCTATCCATGCACTTCCACACAGCACTGCCGTGATATGGTTTAGCCCTTTTGGCCCAGGCAGTTGGGCTTTTGGTTTCTGTGGTTTCGGATCTCGATTTTTCGTGACCTGTCGCTGACGTGGCCACGGGGGTGGTCCGCCCGTCGGGACGACGGGCTCAGATGCTAGTCATCATCAGTATCATCAGTATATATAATGTTGGGCGTTGAGGGTATAGCGCGTGCCCGGCGCGTGGTCGGCGCCTTTTGGCCCAGCCGCTTGGGGTTTTGGTTCCATATCTTGCCGACCTGTCGCCCAGGTGGCAGCCAGTCTGGAATCTCGATTTTTTGGCGCAGCCACAGGAACGATTGCCTCTCTGCTGCCGACCACCCACCTGCACCCGCACCCGTCCAAGGTTACCCGTCTTGATGCGCTGCTTTGCACTGCTCTTCCTGAGCCTAGCCGTTATGATACGCGAATTTTCCTTCGCACATCAGCTATTTTCGGTGCTCGCTGCCTGAGTCCCGCTATATTCAACAGTGTAGCCTCTCTTTGTCTGCCCAAACTCTTTCCCACAATTTTCGCTGCCCCTGTCAATAACTTCGCATGCAACTCCCCCCGTTGCAGCATTCCCTTGGCCTTCTCCTGCGCTCTCACGCACTCTTGCCCGCTCACTGACTGCCATTCGCTGACGTGGCCAGGGGCAGTGGTTTCAGGATAACCCGTTACGAAGTAACCCGTTTTCGGATCTCGATTTTCCGAGACCTGTCGCTGACGTGGCCACGGGGGTGGTCCGCCCGTCGGTACGACGGGCTCAGATGCTAGTCTTATTATATAAAGTAGCACTTATACAGATGCTAGTCTTATTATATAAAGTAGATGCTAGTCCTATATATAATAGCGCTCTGGAGGCGGTTTAGCGTGTGCCCGGCGCGTGGTCGGCGCCTTTTGGCCCAGCCGCTTGGGGTTTTGGTTCCATATCTTGCCCACCTGTCGCCCAGGTGGCAGCCAGTCTGGGATCTCGATTTCTCGGCGCAGCCACAGGAACGATTGCCTCTCGCTCTGCTGACCACCCATCCACCCACCCGCCCAAGGTTACCCGGCTTGGTGCCCAAATTTTCCTGCGACCTGTTCACCCCGTGCGCTGCTTTGCGCTGCTCTAATGAAGCCGGTGTCGTTTTCAACTCCTTCTCGCTGCTCTTCCTGGCCCAGCCGTTCTGATACCCGAATTTTCCTTCGCACTTCTGCTATTTTCGGTGCTCGCTGCCTGAGCCGCCCGATATTCAACGGTGTAGCCTCCCTTTGTTCATCTGCCCAAACTCTTTCCCACGAATTTCGCTGCCCCTGTCAATAACTTCGCATGCAGCTCCCCCCGTCGCAGCATTCCCTCGGCCTTCTCCTGCGCTCTCACGCACTCTTGCCCGCTCACTGACTGCCCTTCGCTGACATGGCCAGGGGCAGTGGTTTCAGGATAACCCGTTACGGAGTCACCCGTTTTCGGATCTCGATTTTCCGAGACCTGTCGCTGACGTGGCCACGGGGGTGGTCCGCCCGTCGGGACGACGGGCTCAGATGCTAGTATATATAAAGAAATCATGGTCGTGGTCGTGGTCGTGGTGGTGTCATCGCGTAACCGACTTAACCGACTTCCCACCCAGCCAATTCCCGCCCAGCCAATTCACGCTCAGCCAATTCACGCATTTTATCCCTCCCGCTTCAACTTCTGCCTGATTGGCCACCTGCGAATTTTGCCTTAAGCAACCTTCACCTCCTGCGTATTCTACCTGTTGCGCATCCCGCCCGATTTCTCCTTTTCCCGCATGAGTTCATCCACCTGATTTCGGTAGCGCTACAGTTCGTCTTCCTACAAGCTTTTCCCCCTGCATCTCTGCAAGACCATTCCCTTGCGTCAAGAGACCTGTCGCTGCGCACAACGGGAGGTGACTTGGTGAGTCAGCCGACCTGTCAGAAATGTCCGAATCGCATCCATCCCATGTCACAAACTTGACTGCAAATTCTTCCCACTGCATTGAGAAACATGTCGCTCCGCATTGTGCCATAGCAAGTACGCATCAAAGTTGACCGAATGAAAAATCTCGCTGAGCATTCTCGCTCTAACTTGACGGAACATCTCAAATCAGCAACTTGACTGCAACTTCTTCCCACTGCATCGAGAAACATGTCGTCGCTGTGCATTGTGCTATAGCGAGCACGCGGCAAAGTTGAATTAGAACTTAGCGATGTTTCCAAGTCTCAGATCGAGTTGACTTCGGGAGCAGTTGCGGTGAACAGGATTGTTCTTCGGCCGACCTGAATACATGCTCGCTAAGAAGAAGCTTTAGTTATGTAAAGGTTGCGATTGCGCAGGTTCAGCTTTTTCAGTGGGGTCGACTATCGATCACAGCTGAGGTGGCAGGGAAGCAGGTCCGATGCTTTTAGCAGAGTCGGATGATGCGCAAACGTTGTCGATGCTCATCGTCCCGTTTGCCTTTCAGCTATGGCAAAGCCCACAGCTGAAGTGGAGGGAGGCAGATATAGAGTGTGTGTGCTGGTGGGTGCGTGTAGGAGGGAGGGGAGGGATGAGACTGGGGAGAGGGTGGGGGTTGGTGGGATGGCTGGGGTAGGGGAAGGGATGGAGTCAGGAAATATGTCAGGAAGAGTAAGGGAGTATGTTTGTGGGCGGGGGTACATGGTTGGGTGGGGGTGGAGATAACTGGGGGCGGGGGGGGAGAACGGTGGTGTTTGTGTGCTTGTGGGTGCACAAGGGAGACCATCGCAAATCCGTCAATATGTTTGAAGTTGCATGCACTGCAGAGAAAACCGTTTTGCAACCCAGCCCAAAACAGGTGTGGCCAACGCACTCGGGGAAGTGGACAGATCGCTAAATGCGTACGAGCGCAGCGGAATGCACGCGGAACGCACGCGGGGTCCGCGATTAGTCATAGTCCTTTAATGACCTGGCACTTCTGACTCTAGCGGTAAGCCCTATACCCGCGTCGCGTGTAGCTCAGAATCCTGAGACATTTCGCCTACATTTCGCCTAGGCGGATTGTCGTCGAAATGTCTCAGACTTCTGAGATATTTCGACGGCATCTCGCCACGCACGGCGGCTTGTGCACGGTAATGAGGCGAAATGTTCGGTCTTCTGAGACTTTTCGCCTGTACTTCGCTTGCAGGGCGGTTTGGGCACGGTGGTCGGAGAGGTCACATTTTCAGGAATATTTTCCAGGAGCATTTCTCAATTACATCAGGATTCGAGAAGATAGATTACATACATAATGCCTACCGTATGCATCCATTAACTTATTGATCTACCTATATATCTATGTAAGCATCCTTACACATGTACATCCGCTACGTCCCATATATTTCCTCTATATCCATCAACCATAGATAGACACCGAGCAAAAGACGACGAGCAGCCAAATTGCTGGCTGGAGCCATGTAGCTAATTAAGTTCAAGTACAAGTATATAGGCAGCCTGCAAGCAGCTATCCATTTGTCTACTCATGAAGACATACGCCCATATATCCACTAAGTAGAAACGTCCAAGCAAAGCTATACATCTATATATCTTCGCTGCTTCTATTATATATTTCCATCTTCGGCATTTATAGTTCCTTCGTGGCAGCAATCTTCATCGCAGCTGTAGCATTTCCATCCATCCTCTTGCCCTGCAAGACATGCAGAGCAAGGCAGGCGTTAAAGAGCAAAGAGGGGCAGGGATAATGGCAAGGGGCAGGACGACAGTGATGAGCAGAGCAGGGCAAGCGATAGAGAGCAGAGAGGGGCAAGGACAATGGCAAGGGGCAAGACGACAGTGATGAACAAGGGAGGGCAGGGTAGGTGTTAGGGAGTAAGGAGGGACAGGGATAATGGCAAGAGGAAGGACGACGGTGATGAACAAGGGAGCGCAGGCGTTAGAGAGCGAAGATGGGCAGGGATAATGGCAAGAGGCAGGAGGACAGTGATGAGAAGAGCAGGGCAGGCGTTAGAGAGCACAGAGGGGCAGGGACAATGGCAAGGGGAAAGACGACAGTGATGAGCAGAGCACGGTAGGCGTTAGGGAGTAAGGAGGGGCAGGGGTAATGGCAAGAGGCAAGACATCAGTGATGAACAAGGCAGGGCATGCAATAGAGAGCAAAGAGGGGCAGGGACAATGGCAAGGGGCAAGACGACAGTGATGAGTAGAGCAGGGTAGGTGTTAGGGAGTAAGGAGGGGCTGGGATAATGGCAAGGGGCAAGACGACAGTGATGAGCAGAGCAGGTAGGTGTTAAGGAGTAAGGAGGGACAGGGATAATGGCAAGAGGCAAGACGGCAGTGATGAACAATGCAGGGCATGCAATAGAGAGCAAAGAGAGGCAGGGATAATGGCAAGGGGCAGGACGACATTGATGAACAAGGGAGGGCAGGCGTTAGAGAGCAAAGAGGGGCAGGGATAATGGCAAGGGGCAAAAGACGACAGTGATGAGCAGAGCAGGGTAGGTGTTAGGGAGTAAGGAGGGGCAGGGATAATGGCAAGGGCAGGACGATGGTGATGAACAAGGTAGGGCAGGCGTTAGAAAGCGAACAGGGGCAGGGATAATGGCAAGAGGCAGGAGGACAGTGTTGAGCAGAGCAGGGCAGGCGTTAGAGAGCACAGAGGGGCCCAGACAATGGCAAGGGGCAAGACGATAGTGATGAGCAGAGCATGGTAGGCGTTAGGGAGTAAGGAGGGACAGGGATAATGGCAAGAGGCAAGACGGCAGTGATGAACAAGGCAGGGCATGCAATAGAGAGCAAAGAGAGGCAGGGATAATGGCAAGCCCCAGGCAACATTGATGAACAAGGGAGGGCAGGTGTTAGAGAGCAAAGAGGGGCAGGGATAATGGCAAGGGGCAAAAGACGACAGTGATGAGCAGAGCAGGGTTAGTGTTAGGGAGTAAGGAGGGGCAGGGATAAAGGCAAGGGCAGGATGATGGTGATGAACAAGGGAGCGCAGGCGTTAGAGAGCGAAGAGGGGCAGGGATAATGGCAAGGGGCAGGAGGACAGTGATGAGCAGAGCAGCAGGGCAGGCGTTAGAGAGCACAGAGGGGCAGGGACAATGGCAAGGGGAAAGACGACAGTGATGAGCAGAGCACGGTGGGCGTTAGGGAGTAAGAATGGGCGTTCCTGCTTCCCGGCCGATTTTGTGGATGCTTCTAAATTTGTGGAATCTTATGATTCAAATCAAAAGACCGTTTAGGCAAATTTCTTGATTTGTGAGTTTTTGCTGGATTTCTTCGAATCTTCTTATGTTTTTGAACATAAGATTGTTTTCTAGTTTTTCGACAAAGAGACAATTCCTTTACTATCTTAGAATCATCTTATGTTTTTAAACATAAGATTGTTTTCTAGTTTTTGGAGAAAGAGACAATTCCTTGACAATTATTGAATCTTGTTACATAACTCATAACTCATAACCTCATAACTCATAAATCGTAACTAATAACCTCGCAATCTCTGAACTCTTACATCAAAACCTCATAAGTCATTACCTTGTAACTCATCATTCGTAACTCGTAACCTCGCAATCTCAGAACTCTTAACTCATTACCTCATAACTCATTACCTTGTAACTCATAACTCATAACCTCGCAATCTCCAAACCGTAAATCATAACCTCAAAACTCATTACCTTATAACTCATATACTTCCAACCTCACTGCCTCACAGCCCCATTCACGGTGGTGGTGGAGGACACACATTTGGAGGACACACACATTTAGCCCGAAGCTACAAGACCTACGTCGTTCCTTGACAAGTCGAGGACAAGGAACTCCACCGCTTTCTTGATGGTATGCAACGCACTGCTCACTGGACTGCGAGCGGCAATGGGATAGGCAAGGAGCAGTACCCTCACTGCTTGGAGGAACTTGGCCATATCGTCAGATATAGCTCCGACAGCTCCACCAGATAGGCTGGAGTAAAACATATCTGGTTGCGTCAATAGCTCGATGTCGGGGACACTGGCCGAGATGACAGTGTCAGAGTGTGTATGCTCTTGTACCTTCTTGCCCCTGCTCTCGATCACAGTCAACCACCAGTTCAGTTGGCAGTTGACTTCCTGATTGTTAGTCTGGAACGTGATGAACCCATTTGCTTTCTTGAACTCAGTGATGGTCAGCTTGGGCATCAAAAGCTCTGAAGTACCACGGAGGTCAAGTGCATCCCTCCTTGTAGTGGCGTAGTCCAACTGCAACCTCGAGAACCAGGCCTGTGCTGTCATAGGCCTTGACAAACCTTCCACCCACCGTCTGTCCAACTTCCTCGGTGGCGAACATGACGCCGGAGGCCTTTGTGCCACTTTTGGAAACGGCAGCGTCCATGGAACCCTTAAACAACTGGTTGTTGACGGAGCTGAAGTGATGTTGTCCAGGCTTGTCCAGGCTAGGTGATTCCTGCGAACAAGGAAGTACGCGGTAATTAATTGAGGGAAGCTTGAAGGCAGCCGCTCCCCTTTGCGTAGGGGAGACCTAGACAGTCAACCAAATGAGCCCACGACAGTACATCGCGAAAGGGAGACATTTGGTAAGTATTTTAAAAGCAAACGTCTGTAACACTTACCGTAGAGTAGCGGGTCATCAACTCGGCCTTAAAGTCTTACTCCTCAATGTTGTGCATATCAAGAAGCTTCTTCAGGATGAACACCACAAAGCCCGCACTCACTTCCTTCTTGAAATGCTCCAATGCCAACTTGTATGTAGCGGCAAAGGTCTGAGCAAGCATGTAAGAGGTATTTGTTTATTTTTGATCATGCTCAAATATACATCATTGCAATCCAAGTTGCATGCAAATGGTCAAAATCGTATCCCCTTTGTCACCTACAGAACTATGCAAACTCTCCTACAAGCACAACCATCCACTTAGTGCATGCATAGTCCTCCCATACGCGCGGGGGAGCAGTCACCCCCCCCCTCCTCTCCCACTCCCCCACCCCCTGTTTAATTTCACATACCTTGGGAGAAAAGCTGACGGAGTCAACGGAGTCCAACTGTTTCTTCAAAGCCTCAACCTCGTGAACATACAAGTGTTCCGTCACAAGGTTGAGGAAGACGTCGCATTCAGCAGGGGGCAGCCTCATCGTATCCTTCATGTCCTCCAACGTAACATTCCTGACATTGGTCACGGTTGGCTTGCCCTTCCCCTTGCCTTTACCCTTTGGCTTCTCCTCGGGTTCCTCTTCCTCGTCAGAGGATGGTCTGTCTGTCGGCAAGATAGTCACTTCACACTCCACGTTGGGGAGGCGCTCGAGGGTAATGTTACTGCCGATCATCGTTCGGGTGTCCATGCTTGACATGATGAGGAAAGCCCTGTCGTAGCTGTCCTGGGTCAAACTCACGATCTTGAAGCGTGGTGTCAATGATGACGCCTCGTTGCTGTATAGCCTCGCAAGCTTCTCGTCCCCAGCCACGCATTGGAACCTAAAGGCACTGTACTCAATGTTGTGATGCCCTTTCTCAGCCCGAGGCGGGCTACTCGCTTTGAGGTACATCTCTCTCCACAGGTAGGTCGAGATCAAGAAGGGCTGAGACTCGTAGCCCTCTGCCGACTGGCCACTGACGTTGTCTTGGGCGGAGAGAAACCGGGCATTACCAAGCTTGTCCGAGTAGGTGTCGCCCGGCACCGAAGACAACCGGTACAGGCAGCACTGTCGGAGAGGCATCCCACTCGGGGTCAGGTCGATCAATGCTTTGGAGCTGTGGTAGCCTCCGATGACCCATGGCTCGCCAAACTCAGCTGACACATCGCTGACATTGTTGAACATGGTCGAAAAAGAGTCGAGGTCGATGTTCTTCCAAAGTGTACCCAGAGGTTTCAAGTTTGCATCAATGTCGATGAACAAGATGATGGCCGGGGTCATGCTTGTGGGTGCAAAGACATTTTTCAAAGCTATGATTCGCATCGGGTCAAACAAACGGATACGGACGGGAAGCTCAGGAGGAAGCAACCTCCTAGCATCCAAGGAGAAGTAGACCCCTAGTGCATTCGCGAGTTGTCTCTCGGCCAAGTGCTTCTTAGCCCATGTCAGCTTCTCTGAGAGTTGTGAACCAAGTTTGTCCTCCTTGTCCGCCACGGTAGGGGTGTTGGCCCTCGATACGCGTGGGGTGTTGTCCCCCCCTAAGCCTGAAGTGCTCATCCTCGCTGTGACGGCTACGGATTTGACTGCGGGGTTGGCCCTCCCACGGTCTGCAGTGACCCCCAATGGTGTCAGTTCATTCCCAAGGTCAGTAGCGTGGGCAGGGGTCTCATCTGCTGCTCCTTCTGAAGCGAACCTAAAGACATGCAAACAAAATGACTTAATAGGGTTGACATAAAGGGATTTTTATATGAGTTTTATTTGGGCAATCCCCAAGGCGTATACAATGTCCTCCCGTACGCGTGGGGGTGCATAACCCCCCCCACGCCACGACTCATACCCAATAAGTGCAACCAAAGTCCTCCCGTACGCGTGGCGGAGCCCCCCCCCCCGCCCCCCCCAGCACACACACACCTCTTTCCATCCCCAACCCACTGCTTGCATTAAATCGCCTGAGTGCAAGCAAAGTCCTCCCGTACGCGTGGGGGAGCAGACACCCCTCCCCCTTCATCTCACCCTCAGTGTTTTCGAAATTCCTCCCGTACGCGAATGGGAGACACCCCCCCCCCTCCCCCCACACCCACCCAATATATACACCCCAGTGCATGCACAGTCCTCCCGTACGCGAAGGGGAGCCCCCCACCCCACACCCACCCCCCAGTGCATGCACAGCCCTCCCGTACGCATGGGGAGCAGACACCCTCCCCCTTCATCTCACCCTCATTGCTTCGAAATTCCTCCCGTACGCGAATGGGAGCCCCCCACCCCCCACCCCGACCCAATACACCCCAGTGCATGCACAGCCCTCCGTACGCGTGGGGGAGCAGACACCCCTCCCCCTTCATCTCACCCTCAGTGTTTCGAAATTCCTCCCGTACGCGAATGGGAGACACCCCCCCCCTCCCCCACACCCACCCAATATATACACCCAGTGCATGCACAGTCCTCCCGTACGCGAAGGGGAGCCCCCCACCCCACACCCACCCCCAGTGCATGCACAGCCTCCCGTACGCATGGGGGAGCAGACACCCTCCCCTTCATTTCACCCTCATTGCTTCGAAATTCCTCCGTACGCGAATGGGAGCCCCCCACCCCCACCCCGACCCAATACACCCCAGTGCATGCACAGCCTCCCGTACGCGTGGGGGAGCAGACACCCTCCCCCTTCATCTCACCCTCAGTGTTTCGAAATTCCTCCCGTACGCGAATGGGAGACACCCCCCCCCCTCCCCCAAACCCACCAATACATACACCCCAGTGCATGCACAGTCCTCCCGTACGCGAAGGGGAGCTTCCCACCCACACCCACCCCCAGTGCATGCACAGCCCTCCCGTACGCATGGGGGAGCAGACACCCTCCCCCTTCATCTCACCCTCATTGCTTCGAAATTCCTCCCGTACGCGAATGGGAGCCCCACCCCCACCCCGACCCAATACACCCCAGTGCATGCACAGCCCTCCCGTACGCGTGGGGGAGCAGACACCCCTCCCCTTCATCTCACCCTCAGTGTTTCGAAATTCCTCCCGTACGCGAATGGGAGACACCCCCCCCCCCCTCCCCCACACCCACCCAATATATACACCCCAGTGCATGCACAGTCCTCCCGTACGCGAAGGGGAGCTTCCCACCCCACACCCACCCCCCAGTGCATGCACAGCCCTCCGTACGCATGGGGGAGCAGACACCCTCCCCCTTCATCTCACCCTCATTGCTTCGAAATTCCTCCCGTACGCGAATGGGAGCCCCCACCCCCCACCCGACCCAATACACCCCAGTGCATGCACAGCCCTCCCGTACGCGTGGGGGAGCAGACACCCCTCCCCCTTCATCTCACCCTCAGTGTTTCGAAATTCCTCCCGTACGCGAATGGGAGACACCCCCCCCCCTCCCCCACACCCACCCAATATATACACCCCAGTGCATGCACAGTCCTCCCGTACGCGAAGGGGAGCTTCCCACCCACACCCACCCCCCAGTGCATGCACAGCCCTCCCGTACGCATGGGGGAGCAGACACCCCTCCCCCTTCATCTCACCCTCATTGCTTCGAAATTCCTCCCGTACGCGAATGGGGGCCCCCCACCCCCACCCCGACCCAATACACCCCAGTGCATGCACAGCCCTCCGTACGCGTGGGGGAGCAGACACCCCTCCCCCTTCATCTCACCCTCAGTGTTTCGAAATTCCTCCCGTACGCAAATGGGAGACACCCCCCCCCCCCTCCCCCACACCCACCCAATATATACACCCCAGTGCATGCACAGTCCTCCCGTACGCGAAGGGGAGCCCCCACCCCACACCCACCCCCAGTGCATGCACAGCCCTCCCGTACGCATGGGGGAGCAGACACCCCTCCCCCTTCATCTCACCCTCATTGCTTCGAAATTCCTCCCGTACGCGAATGGGAGCCCCCCACCCCCCACCCCGACCCAATACACCCCAGTGCATGCACAGCCCTCCCGTACGCGTGGGGAGCAGACACCCCTCCCCCTTCATCTCACCCTCAGTGTTTCGAAATTCCTCCCGTACGCGAATGGGAGACACCCCCCCCCCCTCCCCCACACCCACCCAATATATACACCCCAGTGCATGCACAGTCCTCCCGTACGCGAAGGGGAGCTTCCCACCCCACACCACCCCAGTGCATGCACAGCCCTCCCGTACGCATGGGGGAGCAGACACCCCTCCCCCTTCATCTCACCCTCATTGCTTCGAAATCCTCCCGTACGCGAATGGGAGCCCCCCACCCCCCACCCCGACCCAATACACCCCAGTGCATGCACAGCCCTCCCGTACGCGTGGGGGAGCTCCCCACCCCACACCCACCCCCAGTGCATGCACAGCCCTCCCGTACGCGTGGGGGAGCAGACACCCCTCCCCCTTCAAACTCACCCTCATTGCTCCCTCCCGTACGCGAATGGGGAGCCCCCCACCCCCACACCCGACCAATACACCCAGTGCATGCACAGCCCTCCCGTACGCGAGGGGAGCTCCCCACCCCACACCCACCCCCAGTGCATGCACAGCCTCCCGTACGCGTGGGGGAGCAGACCCCCTCCCCCTTCACTCACCTCATTGCTTCGAAATTCCTCCCGTACGCGAATGGGAGCCCCCCACCCCCACACCCACACAATACACCCGGTGCATGCACAGTCCTCCCGTACGCGAAGGGGAGCTCCCCACCCCACACCCACCCCCCAGTGCATGCACAGCCCTCCCGTACGCGTGGGGGAGCAGACACCCCTCCCCTTCATCTCACCCTCATTGCTTCGAAAATTCCTCCCGTACGCGAAAGGGAGCCCCCCCCACCCCCACACCCACACAATACACCCCGGTGCATGCAAGCAGCCCTCCCGTACGCGAAGGGGAGCTCCCCACCCCACACCCACCCCCAGTGCATGCACAGCCCTCCCCGTACGCGTGGGGGAGCAGACACCCCTCCCCCTTCAATCTCACCCTCATTGCTTCGAAATTCCTCCCGTACGCGAATGGGAGCCCCCACCCACACACCCACAACAATACACCCGGTGCATGCACAGTCCTCCCGTACGCGAAGGGGAGCTCCCCACCCCACACCCACCCCCAGTGCATGCACAGCCCTCCCGTACGCGTGGGGGAGCAGACACCCCTCCCCTTCATCTCACCCTCATTGCTTCGAAATTCCTCCCGTACGCGAATGGGAGCCCCCACCCCCCACACCCACACAATACACCCGGTGCATGCGCAGTCCTCCGTACGCGAAGGGGAGCTCCCACCCCACACCCACCCCCCAGTGGCATGCACAGCCCTCCCGTACGCGTGGGGGAGCAGACACCCTCCCCCTTCAACTCACCCTCATTGCTTCGAAATTCCTCCCGTACGCGAATGGGAGCCCCCCACCCCCCACACCCACACAATACACACCCCGGTGCATGCACAGCCCTCCGTACGCGAAGGGGAGCTCCCACCCCACCCACCCCCCAGTGCATGCACAGCCCTCCGTACGCGTGGCTATGCTTCAGCTAAGGCAAAGTCGTCCATACAAAGGGTCTTCGCGCCATCAACCGAACGCACAGACGATTCACTGTTTGAAACACGTTGGGGCGCGACCCCCCCCAGCCCTCCCCCTCCCCCTCCTCCCCCACCCTCTCAGTGATTCGAAATCCCTCCCGTTCGCGTGGGGAGCATCCCCCCTCCCCCTCCCCTCCCCCTCCCCAACCCCTCCCCCTCCCCCAACCCCAACCCCTAATTGCATCGAAATTCCTCCGTTCGCCGTGGGGGAGCATCCCCCTCCCCCCCTCCCCTCCCCCCCACCCCCACCCCCACCCCACCCCCTAAGTGCTTCGAAATTCCCCATACACGTGGGGGCGCGACCCCCCGCCTCCCCTCCCCCTCCTCCCCCACCCCTTAGTGCTTCGAAATTCCTCCCGTTCCGCGTGGGGGAGCATCCCCCTCCCCTCCCCAACCCCTCCCCCAACACCAACCCCTAATTGCTTCGAAATTCCTCATGTTCGCGTGGGGATCAGGCGCATCCCCTCCCCCTCCCCCAACCCAACTCCAACCCCTCAGTGCTTCGAAATTCCTCCCGTTCGCGTGGGGGGGGGGGGGGGGAAATCCCCCTCCTCCCCCTCCCCCTCCCCCTCCCCCTCCCCCCTCCCCTCCCCCTCCCCCTCCCCCTCCCCTCCCCCTCCCTCCCCCTCCCCTCCCCCCTCCCCTCCCCCTCCCCTCCCTCCCCTCCCCTCCCCTCCCCCTCCCCTCCCCCTCCCCCTCCCCTCCCCTCCCCCTCCCCTCCCCCTCCCCTCCCCCTCCCCTCCCCTCCCCCCCTCCCCCTCCCCTCCCCTCCCCTCCCCTCCCCCTCCCCCTCCCCGCTCCCCTCCCCTCCCCCCCCTCCCTCCTACCCTCCCCTCCCCCTCCCCTCCCCTGCCCCCTCCTCCCCCCTCCCCCTCCCCGTCCCCCTCCCCTCCCCCTCCCCCTCCCCTCCCTCCCCCTCCTCCCTCCCCCCTCCCCCTCACCCCCCCTCCCCCCTCCCTCCCCCCCCTCCTCCCCCTCCCCCTCCCCTCCCCCTCCCCCTCCCCTCCCCTCCCCCTCCCCCTCCCCTCCCCTCCCCTCCCCTCCTCCCCTCCCCCTCCCCCTCCCCTCCCCCTCCCCTCCCCCTCTCCCCCTCCCCTCCCCCTCCCCCTCCCCTCCCTCCCCCTCCCCTCCCCTCCCCTCATCCCTCCCCTCGCCCCTCCTCCCCTGCCCCCTCCCCTCAACCCCTCCCCCTCCCCCTCCCCCTCCCCTCCCCTCCCCCCTCCCCCTCCCCTCCCCTCCCCTCCCCCTCCCCTCCCCTCCCCCTCCCCCTCCCCAACCCCACCCAACCCCACCCCACCCCAACCCAACCCCAACCCCCCCACCCCAAACCCCCAACCCCCCCAACCCCAACCCCAACCCAACCCCAACCCCAACCCAACCCCAACCCAACCCCAACCCCAACCCCAACCCCAACCCCCAACCCCAACCACCCCAACCCCAACCCAACCCCAACCCAACCCCAACCCCACCCCCAACCCACCAACCCAACCCCCCCCACCCCAACCCCAACCCCACCCCAACAAACCCAACCAACCCCAACCCCAACCCCAACCCCACCAACCAACCCCAACCCAACCCAACCCAACCCCAACCCCAACCCCAACCCCAACCCCAACCCCAACCCCAACCCAACCCCAACCCCAACCCCAACCCCAACCCCAACCCCAACCCAACCAACCCCAACCCCAACCCCAACCCAACCCCAACCCCAACCCCAACCCCAACCCCAACCCAACCCCAACCCCAACCCCAACCCCAACCCAACCCAACCCCAACCCCAACCCCAACCCCAACCCCAACCCCAACCCCAACCCCAACCCCAACCCCAACCCCAACCCCAACCCAACCCCAACCCCAACCCCAACCCCAACCCCAACCCCAACCCCAACCCAACCCCAACCCCAACCCAACCCCACCCAACCCCAACCCCAACCCCACCCCAACCCAACCCCAACCCACCCCACCCCAACCCCAACCCCAACCCAACCCCAACCCCAACCCAACCCCAACCCCAACCCCAACCCCAACCCCAACCCCCAACCCCTCAGTGCTTCGAAATTCCTCCCGTTCGCGTGGGGGAGCATCCCCCCCTCCCCCTCCCCCTCCCCTCCCCCAACCCCTCCCACCCAACTCCAACCCCTCAGTGCTTCGAAGTTCCTCCCGTTCGCGTGGGGGAGCATCCTCCCCTCCCCTCCCCCAACCCCAACCCCAAGCCCTCAGTGCTTCGAAATTCCCCATACGCGTGGGGGCGCGACCCCCCCCCCCCCCCCCAACCCCTCAGTGCTTCGAAATTCCTCCGTTCGCGTGGGGGAGCATCCCCCCCTCCCCCTCCCCCTCCCCCAACCCCTCCCCCACCCCCAACTCCAACCCCTCAGTGCTTCGAAGTTCCTCCCGTTCGCGTGGGGGAGCATCCTCCCCTCCCCCTCCCCCAACCCCAACCCCAAGCCCTCAGTGCTTCGAAATTCCCCATACGCGTGGGGGCGCGACCCCCCCCCCCCCCCCCCCCCCCCCCTAGATCCAGATCAGCGCAGGAGATCTCTTTCCCACTAGCTCAGAGAAACTGCGTTTAATGCCTGGTGCTTCATTAGGTCCTTCAGGAGGTTTTTTATCCGACCACTTTATGACAAGAGGAGCCACGATTATTTTTGCTAATCGACGCAGGCATAGGTGTCAGACCCTTCGGGCTCATGGTACTGTCACCGATGCTGTCACAAACGCGAAGCGAATATAACTTTAGGTGCTATACCACCCTTAGGTTGCGCTGCAAGATGCCTAGCAGGTTGCTCCTCTTGCTTGTGCGCACAGGCTGCTTCTGTGGCACTACGGGACGTCTAGTAGCTCCTCATGGTGCGCTTTTCGTCCTGGCTGCGCTGTTCGCCCAGGCTGGTTCTATGGCACTGCGCAAGCTGCTCCTGCTGCTGCGCTATGCGCCCAGCTTGCGTATGTTGCGATGTTGTTGCCCTATTAAGTCCACGGACGACTACGGTTCTACATTGTGCTGCTCCCTGCTGGTAAATATTATGGCTTAGATGGTTAACGTGTGTGTTTCTATTAGTAGGAGGGGGCTGAGATGCGAATGGTGAATTGGGATGCGATGTGAATTAATTTCGTCGCTATCCTTCGGCCTCGTACTAAGAAATTGTGGTTGCATGTGAGCTGGATGGCTGGTGCGGTACCGGATTTCATTTGATCAGTAGAATCCGCGACCTTACTGTCTATATCTCCCATTCCTCTTGGCTGCAGGGATGGTTTTGAGCCATAACTAATCATATAACAACTATTAGGGCACTCCAAAAATGTGTGGCAAATGTCTGAACTGAAGTCCATGCCCAAGTACCTGCTCTAGGTGTAACCAAAGGGGCTCAGATCACCCAAACCAACTATAAATTAATTCAAACTTAATTTCTGACTCGTTCCTTGTGGCTGCAGGTTGGTTTGAGCCATATCTAAACATATACCAACTCTTGGGGCCATCCAAAAATGTGTGGCAAATGTCTGAACTGAAGTCCTTGCCCAAGTACGTGCTCTATGTGTAACCCCTAGGGGAGCAGCTCAGCCAACCAACTATACATTAATTGAAACTTGATTTCTGACCCTTTCCTCATGGCTACAGGTTGGTTTGAGCCATATCTAAACATATTCTAACTCTTGGGGCCATCCAAAAATGTGTGGCAAATGTCTGAACTGCAGTCCTTGCCCAAGTACCTGCTTTAGATGTAACCCCTGGGGGAGCAGCTCAGCTAAAACCGGCGCGGCATCTCCAATCGTGTTTCTAATATTTGTCCTCCTGGTTATAGGCTTTGTTAAAAAAATATCTAACTACATACGAACTGTAGGGACCAACGAAAAGGTTATGGTGAGTCTCGTGATCGAAATACCTCCTCAAGTACCTACTATGGGTGTAACATTTGGGGAATATGTGATCGAAAACCGTCGCGCATTGGTAGCCATTCATTAAGTGCGACGACTGTGTCAATTACATAGCCAAACTCCTCACCACTTATTTAAAAACCAGCAGTTGAGGCTCTTCGTCTTGCCTAGGCAATGCACCGTCTACAAAAGGGGGGGGGGGGGGGGGGGGGGGGGGTTGCTGTGAGCCGAGACATTTCGTCCACTGTACGCCTACATTTATCTGTAGTTCCGCTGCAAATCGTGTCTTTCGCCTACATTTAGCGAATTGTCACTTCCCCGAGTGACGGAGGGAAGGGGGGAGGGGGCGGATAATGGTTTGGTGGTGGTGGTGTGTGAATGGGGGGGGGGGGCTTCAAGTGTAAACCATTATGTAACCAGCTCCCAATAGGTGTGGCCAAAGGCCAAACGGGCACCGTACTATGATTGGTGTGTGTGTGTGTGGGGGGGGGGGGGGGGGGGGTCTTCGTGAGAGTAGGTGTGGCCACCGGCCACACGGGCTACCGTACTAGTCTATATATTTAAAGAAGTCGTGGTCGTGGTCGTGGTCGTGGTCGTGTCATCGCGTAACCGACTTAACCGACTTCCCACCCAGCCAATTCCCGCCCAGCCAATTCACGGTCAGCCAATTCACGCATTTTATCCCTCCCGCTTCAACTTCTGCCTGATTGGCCACCTGCGATTTTGCCTTAAGCAACCTTCGCCTCCTGCGTATTCTACCTGTTGCGCATCCCGCCCGATTTCTCCTTTTCCCGCATGAGTTCATCCACCTGATTTCGGTAGCGCTACAGTTCGTCTTCCTACAAGCTTTTCCCCCTGCATCTCTGCAAGACCATTCCCTTGCGTCAAGAGACCTGTCGCTGCGCACAACGGGAGGTGGCTTGGTGAGTCAGCCGACCTGTCAGAAATGTCCGAATCGCATCCATCCCATGTCACAAACTTGACTGCAAAATCTTCCCACTGCATTGAGAAACATGTCGCTCCGCATTGTGCCATAGCAAGTACGCATCAAAGTTGACCGAATGAAAAATCTCGCTGAGCATTCTCGCCCTAACTTGACGGAACATCTCAAATCAGCAACTTGACTGCAACTTCTTCCCACTGCATCGATAAACTTGTCGTCGCTGTGCATTGTGCTATAGCGAGCACGCGGCAAAGTTGAATTAGAACCTAGCGATGTTTCCAAGTCTCAGATCGAGTTGACTTCGGGAGCAGTTGCGGTGAACAGGATTGTTCTTCGGCCGACCTGAATACATGCTCGCTAAGAAGAAGCTTTAGTTATATACAGTTGCGATTGCGCAGGTTCAGCTTTTTCAGTGGGGTCGACTATCGATCACAGCTGAGGTGGCAGGGAAGCAGGTCCGATGCTTTTAGCAGAGTCGGATGATGCGCAAACGTTGTCGATGCTCATCGTCCCGTTTGCCTTTTCAGCTATGGCAAAGCCCACAGCTGAAGTGGAGGGAGGCAGATATGGAGTGTGTGTGCTGGTGGGTGCGTGTAGGAGGGAGGGGAGGGATGAGAGTGGGGAGAGGGTGGGGGCTGGTGGGATGGCTGGGGTAGGGGAAGGGATGGAGTCAGGAAATATGTCAGGAAGAGTTAGGGAGTATGTTTGTGGGCGGGGGTTACATGGTTGGTGGGGCGGAGATAACTGGGGGCGGGG
This sequence comes from Microglena sp. YARC, assembly GCA_022414725.1. Taxonomy (NCBI): domain Eukaryota; kingdom Viridiplantae; phylum Chlorophyta; class Chlorophyceae; order Chlamydomonadales; family Chlamydomonadaceae; genus Microglena; species Microglena sp. YARC. Next base: position 47,777 of record JAJSRW010001567.1, on the reverse strand, counting down.
GGGAGAACGGTGGTGTTTGTGTGTGCTTGTGGGTGCACAAGGGAGACCATCGCAAATCCGTCAATGTTTTGAAGTTGCATGCACTGCAGAGAAAACCGTTTTGCAACCCAGCCTAAAACAGGTGTGGCCAACGGGAGGGAAGGGGGGAGGGGGCGGATAATGGTTTGGTGGTGGTGGTGTGTGAATGGGGGGGGGGCTTCAAGTGTAAACCATTATGTAACCAGCTCCCAATAGGTGTGGCCAAAGGCCAAACGGGCACCGTACTATGATTGGGGTGTGTGTTGTGTGTGTGTGGGGGGGGGGGGGGGGGGGGGGGGGGGGGGGGTCATCGTGATAGTAGGTGTGGCCACCGGCCACACGGGCTACCGTACTAGACTATATATATAAAGAAATCATGGTCGTGGTCGTGGTGGTCGTGGTGGTCGTGGTGGTGTCATCGCGTAACCGACTTAACCGACTTCCCGCACAGCCATTTCCCGCCCAGCCAATTACCGCTCAGCCAATTCCCGCTTTTAATCCCTCCTGCTTCAACTTCTGCCTGATTGGCCTCCTGCGAATTTTGCCTTATGCAACCTTCGCCTCCTGCGTATTCTACCTGTTGCGCATCCCGCCCGATTTCTCCTTTTCCCGCCTGAGTTCATCCACCTGATTTCGGTAGCGCTGCAGTTCGTCTTCCTACAAGCTTTTCCCCCTGCATCTCTGCAAGACCTTTCCCTTGCGTCAAGAGACCTGTCGCTGCGCACAACGGGAGGTGACGTGGTGAGTCAGCCAACCTGTCAGAAATGTCCGAATCGCATCCATCCCATGTCACAAACTTGACTGCAAAATCTTCCCACTGCATTGAGAAACATGTCGCTCCGCATTGTGCCATAGCAAGTACGCATTAAAGTTGACCGAATGAAAAATCTCGCTGAGCATTCTCGCCCTAACTTGACCGAACATCTCAAATCAGCAACTTGACTGCAACTTCTTCCCACTGCATCGATAAACTTGTCGTCGCTGTGCATTGTGCTATAGCGAGCACGCGGCAAAGTTGAATGGATGAACCTAGCGATGTTTCCAAGCAGGGCACTTCAAATGGCCAAATTGGCCAGCGCTTTAGCGCACTTGAAAACAAAAAAACTGCGCTTTGTAGTGCAAAAAGCGCAAAAATTGCTTGCTGCGCCCACAGGAGGTTGCAAAAACTGCGCTTAAAGCGCAGAGGGGGTCAAAAAGTCAGGCGCAAAAGTCAGGCGCAAAAGTCAGGCGCAAAAGTCAGGCGCAAAAGTCAGGCGCAAAAGTCAGGCGCAAAAGCGCGCGCTTTGAATTACCCTGTTTCCAAGTTTCAGATCGAGTTGACTTCGGGAGCAGTTGCGGTTAACAGGATTGTTCTTCGGCCGAACTGAATACATGCTCGCTAAGAAGAAGCTTTAGTTATGTAAAGGTTGCGATTGCGCAGGTTCAGCTTTTTCAGTGGGGTCGACTATCGATCACAGCTGAGGTGGCAGTGAAGCAGGTCCGATGCTTTTAGCGGAGTCGGATGATGCGCAAACGTTGTCGATGCTCTTCGTCCCGTTTGCCTTTCAGCTATGGCAAAGCCCACAGCTGAAGTGGAGGGAGGCAGATATGGAGTGTGTGTGCTGGTGGGTGCGTGCAGGAGGGAGGGAGGGATGAGAGTGGGGGAGAGGGTGGGGGCTGGTGGATGGCTGGGGTGGGGGAAGGGATGGAGTCAGGAAATATGTCAGGAAGAGTTAGGGAGTATGTTTGTGGGCGGGGGTACATGGTTGGGTGGGGGTGGGGTGGGGGTGGAGATAACTAGGGGGGGGGGGAGTACGGTGGTGTTTGTGTGCTTGTGGGTGCACAAGGGAGACCATCGCAAGGGATATGCGTCCGTCAATGTTTTAAGTTGCTTGCACAGCAGAGAAAACCGTTTTGTAATCCAGCCCAAAACAGGTGTGGCCAACGGGAGAGAAGGGGGGAGGGGGCGGATAATGGTTTGGTGGTGGCGGTGTGTGAATGGGGGGGGTCTTCCAGTGTGAACCATTATTTAACCAGCCCCAAATAGGTGTGGCCAAAGGCCAAACGGGCACCGTACTATGATTGGGGTGGATGTATATATATAATATATATATATATATATATAATATATATATATATATATATATATATTTATATACCATGGAGATACCAACCCTTGACCAGACGAACATTCACCACTAACCCTATTGACCACGGCAGACAAGCTCCCTGCCAAGGTCGTTAGAGGCGGACCCAAGGAGACATAACTAGACAACCACGATCAGGGACAGGACGCCAAAATACTGAGGAATCGAACCTCACCACTTCCCTTCCTACTCTCGCAAGCAGGGTCGATACAAGCAAGGGTACTTGTAGATCACAAGGGATGAAGACACCACACCTGTAACTCAGCCTGCGTGTCCTACGATCTAAACGCCGCCCCCTAACCGCTAAGTTTAACCTCGGCAAGACAGGAAAAGAGCAATCTCCCGTGGAACTGTTGTCTGGGCGAATTTCACGCCCATACCAGGGTGGTGGTGGGTGGGTGGGTGGGTGGGGGGGAGGGATGAGGGAGGGAGGTTGATGGGTGGGTGGTAAGTTGTAAGAACGTGTGGTGATAGGGGGGAGAGTGTGTGGTTATGGGTGTTGTGGTGGGGGTCTGGGGGACTGAAAGTGCGGGTTTGGTCGTGAAGAGGGGAGGTGTGTGTGTGTCCTTGTCGGCTTTCAGTAGTAGCTTCTAGGCAGATCCCTGAATCTAGATTTTCTTGCTTGTGGAAAAGGTTGAGAGTAAACAAGTTAAACTATGGCCCACTGGCCCAATCAAAACGGGAAAGGCAAGTAGCAAGGCAAGGCACGTAGCAAACTACTAGATTATGACAAAGCTAATTACATGCAGGCGACCCAGGTGCTTAGCTATATCTGAATAGGGGCCGATGTTAGGCACATGGGTTTTGCAGTTTAGTGAGATCTAGATAAGGTATAATATAGTTATCATTGGATTGTTACAGGGTTTTCAGCCAACTACAAGCTCCAAGTCCCCAATACTGAAGCTTTAGAATAACATATCTTGTAACCTGTGAAGATTTCAATGTGCTGTATGACCCATGTATACTGCAACACCCACATTTGTAATTGTATGAATAAATGCCCCAAAAGTGCGCCGCAGGGGTAAAAACAAAAGCCGGTGTCACCTTATCACCTAACAGATTTTTGAAGAAAAAAGGTGCGGTTCCAAAATGCCCCCAGACGTGCACCGCAAAGGTAAAAACAAGAGTGAGAAGGCCATCGTCCTACCCTGGTTGTGACAGTCTAGCCTAGTATTAGTTCCTCTCCTTAGGTCATTTATGGATTGATCAACATGCATACAATACATTGTCATCGACATTGTAATCAACACTTGATTCGACAGGCCATAGTTGGCCCAAGACAAGCCCCCTCCACAACATCTGGGATGGGAGGGGTCTTCCAACAAATCCTCGGAAAAAGAAGGGCAACATTGCAACGAGCAAGCTTTATTATCAGCACTTATTCTATTATGTATGAATTGCTTTGAATGGAACAGTTGTTTCACTTGGTTCTGCGTAGTGTACGCTGTCTTAGCTGTTGGCATCCTGTGATAAATCTAGCAACAACACCCTGTGTCACCCCCTTCCTATAGTTCTGCTAATGATTATATTATCACCAAAAAGCTCATACAATTGGAGGCACAGTTGTGAGTACATGGGGCATTCTAGGAGGAAGTGTGCTTCGTCCTCCACGGTATTCCTATCGCAGCACCTGCACATTCTCTCCTGTCTCGGCTATTAGCTCGGGCCCAAGAGATTGCATTCAGAGTGTAACGAAATGGATCCCTCTCAGGGACCCTGTCTTGTTATCCGGACTCGCAGGTCCTGGCGCACGAAGCCAAACAAGCTGAGCCATCGGACGGGCGGTTACCGCGCCAGGCTGTTGCTGGCGCCGCTAGGCCTTGACAGCCTTTCGCTATAACCAACCGTTCCAGAACAGTACTTCCTCATAGTGCTGCTAACTATCTGTCCAGTCGAGACAGTCACCTAGCACTTGGGCAAAGATCTCGAGACGTCGGTAGCTCCAATCTACTCCTGCCGTCAAGATATCCCTGACGGCATCCCTACCTCATGGTTACCGTCTCATTGCCTTGCAAAACACACTTCCCTGTCTAGCCGTTAGCGCCAAGCCAATTACAAGTCACACAGAATAACTCAACACACATAACCCCACCTTCAAGATTGGTGCTGTTACACTACAGGTATTGAGAGTGTATTCTCTCTTGTAACAATAATCAACCTAGCGATCAGAACTTGTCTGCTCTGCCACCGTCTGCATCCGATGTCTCCATCAACAGCGGAATCGTCTGAGTAGTAGGGGATGTGAGAGGGGAGGTGAGTAGGGAGGTACTCTCCCAGCGACCCATCTCAGCAACGCCCCTGTTGATCTCTCAGCCTCATCCCCCCCCCTCTCTTTCTCTCTCAGAACACAAGCACACACACCTCCCTCAGCACACACACTGGCCCTCTATCAGCACACTCCTCCATTAGCATACCCCTCTCTTAGCACACCCTCTCCCGGCCTCCCTCTCTCTAAGCCTCCTCCCCTCGCTCCCCCCCCCTCCCCCCCCCCCCCCCCACCCCCCCGCTCCCCCCCCCCTCTCTAGGCAACAACACCTTGATACAATTTATAGCCAATGGCGATCTACCTGAAAAGGTTGCCTTTTGCAGACTTTTGCAGCAGACTTTTGAGAAGTGAGAAGTGCAATGATGATGAAGAATATGCTCTGAAGTAGAAAGGAGCCCTAAGGAGGAATGTGTCAGTAACTGAAGTTTAGTGTTGGATGTCCTTTCCAATGTAAATCACCCGTTCACACAACCAACACGTGTGATGCAGCAAATAGCTTTGATACTGGCTCTGTATATAAGCTCCTGGCTCTGTATATTAGCTCCCGAGGTACCAAATGTGCCACATCTGCCCAGTATTTAGAAACAACATGCAATTCATACATGGCTAGAGCCCACATCCTTGTGGCTGTCAACCCGAGGAGCAGACAGACGGTTCCTCCTAATAACCCCGAGGAATAAAACATACACCGCTACAACTGAAAACATCATGAAGAACGAGCACCCAATGTACAAGAGAAAGACTGAGCTAGTTGGTTTGGATAGGAAATGCAGGATTTCTGCCCTCCGCCATTTGTCAAGTTGCCAAAATGAAATGTTGTTCCTCACATTAAACGGAGTGGCAAACGTGCATGTTTCAGTCCAGTCAACAGGTCCACTGAAATTGCATCCCCACTTCTTGGTAATGTATGGTTGTATAAAAAGGTTGACAACTTCGAAGATCTTCTCCTTTGGCACAGCTGAAACCTGTTTACTCATCGCATTGATAACACCACGATGATCAACGCCACCATGTTCAGTGGGCAAACCATGAAGTGCAACAACGTCACCATAAAACTGTCTGTGTATGCTTAGGCCAGTGCTTTCATTGTACTTTCTCACACGCAAGTCATATTCTGTGTCTTCATAGTATGCAGGGAAGATATTCTCATCAAAAAATCCCAACTTGGAAATCATGGAGCGAGACATGACAAAAGCGGAGTATCCGCCACTCATCCCATCGTTGCAGTACTCAATGAAAGCCTGATCCAGCTGTTTTTTATCCCAGTCTTCCCATGCATGGTGTGCCAGGCGCTGCAAAGACCCAGGTGCAAACTCGATATCCATAGACACTATAAACACCCATGGAGCGTCTGGGACCTCCATCATGATGGCATTCCACGATTCTGCAACTCCCAACCAGGTACTGTGGCCCTGCCTGACCACAACATTCTTAAAGTGCCTTGTGATGTGATCCAGCTCGCGTTGTACATGCTCGTCAATAGAGCTACCAGTCAACAATACAATTTTGTCAATGGGATAATCAATACTGTAGAATAACCGCAGGAGGAGGCTGAATGGGTCATTGTTAAGGCCTACGCCAAGAATTGGAATGTGCCGGTCGTAGCTGCTGAAGGGACGCCCTCGCATCAGCTCTTGGGTCTTCTGCTTCCAATCGTGATATGCCGGGCCTTCTGATGGGAGAGAAAGCACATGCTTCCAATCTAGTTTGGCTCCAACCGATAATTGCTTGCTCTCGACCCCTTGAACAAGGCAATGTATCAGGGCAAGCAAGAATATCAACAAGGACATTATTTGATCCGATAGTGTGACAGCTAGGTCCGTTGACCTTCTTAGTTTACAATCTCTTGCTTGGCCTTGTTGACGGCTTGGTAACAGAAACCACAAGGATTTGCTGGCCAGCGTTATGCTGTAGTGACTTTCTCAAGGGATGGGTAGGAGAAGCACCACCTACAAAGTGAGTCGGGTGAAGAGGTAGAACGAGCGGTTAGGCAGTACGGTATATGATGCCTTAGTTGCGATGATCACTCAGACACACAAACACTTACGCAGACACACACACGTACACACAGACCTACACACACTTATGCAGACACAACCACACGTATACACACAGGCACACACACTTACATGTACACACACATACACACAAGTACACACAAACTTGTACTCACACACACACTAACAATAAAACACAGAAACGGACACATGCACACACAAGCACCGCGCATTTACACCTACACACAAACTAACACACTTACACAAACATACACTTACACACGCACACCTACACAAACACACACTTCCCACTTAACCCACTTACACGCAAACACCTGCACACACTTCCACATACACCTACACACTCTTACACCCACTCACTTAAACACATGTGCACACACACAGACACACATATACACAAACTTACACTTACACTTGCACTTGCACTTACACACACACATGCACACACACACATATACACTTCCACATACACCCACACACTTATACTGGTGTGAGAGTGATCAGTATGTTGGCATGACACTTAGAAGGTTGAGGTGAAACAGCGTACAAGTTGGAGTTGAATACAACTGGGGCCAACACAAGCAACATGACCCCCATCTCCACCACCACCAGCGCATCAATGTCATCACCACAATTATCAACATAATGATCACCACCACCACCACCACCAAACCATCATATCACACCAAAAGCACCAAAACACCAAATAAGCAAACACCAACATCCATCATCACCACCACCACCATCATTGCTATCATCACCATCATCCTCACCCTCACCACCAACACCATTATCATCATCACCACCACCATTACCATCAACACTACCATCACTATCATCATCATCACCACCATGAGTAACACCATCATCATCACTATCATCAGCACAATCACCACCACCTTCATATCCATCATCACCACCTTCGCCACCACCACAAACACCACCATTATCATCATCACCACCACCTCCACCACCACAACGACATCACCTTCATCGTCACAATTATCATCATAATCATCACAACCATCGCCACACCATCACACTAAAATCACCAAAACACTAAATAAGCAAACACCAAAATCCATCATCACCAGCAACACCGTCATTATTACCATCACCACCACCACCATCAGCATTACCACCACCAACATCATCATCACAACCACCATTACCATCACCACCACCATCACTATCATCATCACTACCACCATCATCATTGCTATCATCACCACAAACACCGCCATTATCGTCATCACCACCATGATCTGTACCATCACAATCACACCACACCAAATTGCCAGGAAGCATGGAACCATAGCACCATCACCACACCATCACAATATCCACCACCGCCACCATAATCTTTACCATCACCTCCTCGAAGACTATACATTGGGACTCACCAATACACAGAACTGCCCAAGGCCAAAGACTTTATATCCCAAAGGGTTGTGTGCTTCTATCAATCCTGCAATAAAAGAAGGCAGGGGGGGGGGGGGGGGGGGGGGGGGGGGGTCAGAGTGTACGGAGGAGGGAGCAGAGGGAGGAGGGAGGAGAGGGAGGAGGGAGGAGAGGGAGAAGAGGGGGGGGGGGGGGGGGGGGGGGGGGGGAGGCTGGAGGGGATATTAATAGCAACGCATGCCCGTGCGGTTGGCCGCGACAGCAGCGCTTGAAGTGGCTTCACATAATGGGTTATGTGTGTGTAAGTGAGTAGGGATCGCAACTAAAAACGTAAGGATCGGGATCTTTGGCAGTGTATCAACACCACCGACACAGCAATAGTGGTGCACCAATGCCCTTACAAATCCATGGGAGTGCTCTAACACCCTTTAAAAAGCCTTGGCAGTGAACCACAACCACCCACGTAGCCATAGATGTGCTTCATTGCCCTTGCAAACCCATACGAGTGCCCCTACCACCCCTACACATCCATGCCAGTGCCCGACCGCCTATACGCAGCCATGATTACATGGTAGTGCCCCACCAACTACCACCCACACAGTCATGATAGTACACCAGTACACCACCACCCACACAGTCAAGACACTACCATGTAACCACCAACACAGCCACGGGCGTGCGCAGCAACACACCATGCCTGCCCAAGCTTACCCTCCCCTCCCACCACACCATGCCTGCCCCCAGCCCATGCATAGCTCCCAACCTAACCCGCCACTACCACCACACCATGGGACCACACAGATTGGCTACTATGAGAGCGTGTAATGACCCAATAGACTATATCACATGCATCAATCGCATCACCAAGCTGACCAAACTTGATCCCTAGATTATACCAAGAGAGGCATTGCAGGTTATGACATTGCATGTATGTATGTTCGTAAAAAATGTGTTTTGGTCATCACATGAACCCCTGAGTGTGCACTTCCACACGTGCAGGTGATAGGACATCACACTGCCATATACAGTGACTAACATTGGGGAAAGCACTTTCAGAGCAACAGCGTGTCTTCAACCACGGCCCGCATGCACGTATGTAGTAAATGTCGTAGATGTGAAACGTGTTTAGCGCCCTTCGAAACCCGTACTAGGTGGTAGGAACATCTGCTCGAGGAGAAGCGATTCCTATTGACCAGAAAGGCTTGATCACAGCTTCACAAAGATAGCGCACCTCGATGCGAGTAGCGGTGCTCCCTGGTGAAAGCTGATTTCCGAGGTTTTTCGAGCTGAGAGGATTGTTGCGTTCAACTGTTGGGATTCAATCGGGGTTTGGTTAAAGTGGTATCATTGAAGTTATTGAGCGCTTAACATCGGCAAACGCGTAGCGCAGTAAACATGCATTGGCCAACGTTTTTTACGCCTACCCACTCCTCATATAATGCACTATCGCGGCGGTAGCTGTCCCTCCGTTCGTCCTTGATCAACTCGTCATGTCTATGTGAACTCTTGGCATGCGTTGCAGCTCGTGATAGCCTCTCAATAACTAACTTCTGCCAATGCCTGATCCTGTCTGGGAACCGCCCACTGTTCCATCTAAGCAACAAGACTCGCTACCAAAAACATCGCACCCCCCTCGGAACAAAAACGCAACCGAATCGTCCGACCTGAACCCAACCTCGGATTGTCCCGCGTCCCTCCTTCCGGTACACGACTTGAATCGTTCTCTGCCTCCCAAGCTCTCCTACAAGCGCGGCGCAGCTGGCGTACTTTCCTCGGACGCAGCCCAGGAGGAGCCTAGCGTGAAGATCTGCGACGAAGGGGAAGGCGAGAGGCAGAAAGAAGCGAAGGAGTCAAGGCTAGAAGCTTCCTGCATCCGAGGCTTTGCTCCCCCGAGGAAGCCTAGAATTGGAGCCAACTACCAGGCTATCGTCCCTGATTGGATTCCCCCAGCCATGAAGTAGAAGCTAGACTGGTTATAAACCTCTGTGTTGATAGTGCTACGTCAACCATTGAGTAGCCCATCATTATCAGCATCAGCTTCCATCAGCACCCACCAGCATCAGCAAAAGCTTTTCAGTTGATCTGCCCCTGATGGTGAATATGCAGGATCAGTCCTTAAAATATTGAAACCCTCTTCTGGAATCAGCAAAAGAAGGCCTACCCAGCAACCAATTTCACCCACAGCCACATTACAAGCAAAGAGATCCCTTGGGCAGAAGCGCAGGCAGCGGTGGTGTCACCATTCGGATAAAGAACATATCCTCATGGTATGCGTGTATGGTAGGGGTGGGGGGCATACATGGGCCTGACGCCTTCTGTAACCCTGAGCAGGCCAAAGGACCTGGGTGGGTGGGGGGTGGCCACCGGCCACACGGGCAATGTACTAGTACATACATACATGCATACAAACAAACGTACATACACTTTTTCCCCTGTCCATGATCAGGTTTCCTCTAGCTTGTGCCCAAGCTCTAGAGGAGGGGGATCCTCTGCCTTCACTCTGGCTACCACCTGCCTCACAAAGATGAAAGCAAATATGGAGGAGGTGCCCTACACTTTTGAAAAGGGAACTGCAAGCACCTGGATTTTCATCCTCAGGTACGAGCAAGGTCTGGTGTCAAGTGCATTTATCTAGATGGATGCTATGATATATGTATGTATGTGAGATACATATCTGATAATATCTGTATGTTCATGAGATACATGTCTGATAAAAGATGTATATATATGAGATACATATCTGATCATATCTGTATGTTTTTTTTTCTAGTACGATGCCTGTGTGGCCGTTGGCCAAACGTGTGTTGTTCTGTGTTACCTGCCACTATGTACCAAGCAAAAACGATGACCCCCCCCACACCCCACACCCCACCACACCCCTCTCAGTTGATCTTCGCCCTCCCTCCTCGTCGCACCCCTGCCTGCCTGTCACACTAAATAATTAACACGTACACTTTCCTTCCTCTACCTGTATCCCCCCCCCCCCTGGACCAACAAAACAACACATTATCCCCTGCCTGTCTCCACTGCTTCCCTGCCACTTCAGCTTTGAGTTCATCATGAAAAACAAAAGGCGTGGTAGAGCATGCTGTGGATTCAACCCATCATATCAATCCAGGAACAACCTGCAACCTGCAAACGTTTGCATATATAACAGCCTCGCTGAGAAAAATGGGATGTGCGCAATCGCAAAGCTACGTACCCAAAGCTTGTTCTTTACGCGCAATTTACCCAGTCGGGCCTGCAAAATCCAGTAAACTTGAATGGAACTAGGGCACCTGAATTGGTTCATGCATTCAAATGTATTACTCCATTCGGCATATTTGTTGATGCAGTGGGAAGAGGTTGCAGACATCAGATGAGCAGTGCAAGGGCGTGCATGCTCAGGTAAATGAAATGGCCACAAAGGAATTAAGAAAGTCGGCATGTAGTGGCGGGAGGGAGATTAGCTTCAAGGGTTAGGGGGGGGGGGGGGGGGGGGGGGGGGGGGGAGCTGGATCTGCACCGTTCGGCAAAAAGCAGGAAAGTAGATATGCCTCAAGCCAACTGACTGCCAACGGCAATAGCCCTTCAAGAAAGTGCCACGCGTTGAGTGATAAGTGTGAATGGGGTTTGGGAGATGATGCTGGCAACGTCCGAAACCAGTGGACCGGCAGAGCGAATCTATGTAGTCCTAGATGCCGCATGTGATGGCGCATGCAACCTGCAGGCGCCTGAGAAGTGCAGAGCGAAGGGTGAGATAGTCGCAACCTCGGAACTTGATTTTTTGTATGCACAATCATGCAAACAGCTGCCTTTCTTTCTTGCACAAATCTGTTGCTCGAGCCTCGATTAATGCTGGAGACACCGGAGCCCTCTTCAACCAATGAAATTTTAGCTGCCGCATGGCGCATACTACTTGCAGGCGCAGGCGCTTGGGCAGCAAGGGGGGAGATAGTTGCAAAACATCGGAACTTGATAATTTGTTTCAATCATGCGAACAGCTTCCTTTCTTTCTTGCAAAACTCTGCTGCTCACTCTCTCTGTTATGAGTGTGTCGATTATGGGCAGGTTTCCAAGGCTAATCAGCCTTGTTCACAATGGTCAGACCATATATCATGTAAGATGAAGGCAGCTGTGGGAGGTTCGAGTTTCTCCGGTTGCGACTAACTCCGACATCGCTTATCACTTCTACCTTGCGCCTGCGCCTGTCCATTATCTACTCATGCGCCATTTCATTTCATTATTTCCTTCCTGCCGGTCCAATGGTTTCGGACGATGCTAGCGTAACTATTAACACTTGGTTATGAGCTCAAGACTATTGAAACACGTGGCAGTCACTTGACAGATGGGACAATACTATAACCTAGCTACAAAAAAAGACAAAAAAATGGAAAAATAAGGGGGGGGAGGGCGGCCAAAAGAAAGAAAGAAAGACGAGGAACCCAAAGTTTATAGACTAGCTAAAGCTAATATAAAAGTCAAATAACTGGCAATAGCATTGCGAAGGCAGTGTGATAGTGGGGAGAGATAGCGCATGCAGTGCACATGCGCGAGCTGAATGGTTGCAACACACTTATTCCAGCCGGAGAGGCGCTACTTTTTTTTCCGCTCGTCGGGGATTCTTTTAAGACGGCAATGACAACTCATTAACACCGTTAATCACGTGTATCTGGTTGTACATATATATGAGGAATACATTTGACGATATCTATGTATCTATATGAGACATGTAAATGATATCTATCTATCTATCTATCCATCCATCCATCCATCCATCCATCCATCCATCCATCCATCCATCCCTCCATCCATCCCTCCATCCCTCCATCCCTCCATCCCTCCATCCATCCCTCCATCCATCCCTCCATCCATCCCTCCATCCCTCCATCCCTCCATCCATCCATCCATCCATCCATCCATCCATCCATCTCTCATCCATCTCTCCATCTCATCCATCTCTCATCCATCTCATCCATCTCTCATCCATCCATCTCATCCATCTCATCCATCTCATCCATCCATCTCATCCATCCATCCATCCATCCATCTCATCCATCTCATCCATCCATCTCATCCATCTCTCATCCATCTCTCCATCTCATCCATCTCTCATCCATCTCTCATCCATCCATCTCTCATCCTGCCTGTCTGCCTGTCTGCCTGTCTGCCTGTCTGCCTGTCTGCTGTGGCGAGACCCTACTAGAGAGCCCCAACTGAACCACCCGCAAACCCTCCACAGCCGATCCTCCCATGACTCACCCAAACCCTGTACTACCCTCCCTCTCCTGCCAGGGACACCCTGTACGTCTTCCAGGCTGGCGTGTGCGATAACCAGTCTCTTATGTTTGGAAAGATAAGGACATCATTGCGGTGGGGAACATTGACACAGCCAATGGTGTCATACCTAGCTGGCTCAACACAAGAAGCCATTGGGGACAGACATACTGCGGAGATGGGATATTCTACGATATGGCAAAACGACTGTCCATCAAGACGCCTGTATTCATCCCCATAATCACTACCATCTACACAAGCAAGCCGGGGGCATGCCGTGGACGACAACATGCATGGTAGAGCTCTAGTGTTATATATTTCTGTTTGTTTGATTATCCCTAGTATATCCCTAGATCAGAGCCTAGGCATTCTCTTGCATTAAGGGCGCCTGAATTCACGCCCCGGATGGAATTATCAGAGTTATAAATTAAATTGATTTTAATTCACCGGAATTCACTTTAATTTAATTTAATGTATCTACATGAGATAATTTGAGTTCTTTTATTTCATTATAATTTAATAAAAATAAATTGAATTATATTTACGTGAATTGAATGCATTTAATTTGTTTGAATTGTATTCATTTGAATTGGATTGGATTGGATTTAATGGAATATATGGATGTTGTACAATTGTTGTCTACAAAGTAACGGAAATGGGACATTTTCCAGGGTTGTTGATTTGTAAGCGGTATTGAACGTGCCTGGGCTGTTATGCAATGCATATATGTAGATCGACTTTATTTTTATTAATTTGATGCACAAAAAATGAGACCAATCAGATGTGGTTGCTTTCAGGGAATTTTTGCAAGGTATTGCATATTTGGTCTGGGCAGGGCAGATCGTACCGTTCTGGCAGTCCGTGGCCACCAGGCGGCCCTGCTGGCGGATGTTGGCTCCGCAAGCGTCTCCTGTCCACCAGGCAGCCTTCGATGTCGGTCTGTGCGCAAGCACCAAGGTCGGCTGAAATGCCTCATAGTTGAGCGGACGCATTAAGGGTATTGCACTCGCATGAACAAGGGTATTTCGCAATGCATGGGGATATCTTGGTTGAGGATCACGGTTGGAATTCGGGTGAGATCCGTGAAGACGGTGTTGGTGTGGCCTTAGTTGGCGTTGCTTGATCTCATACAGGTGTGGGCGAGGTGTGCGTGAGATCCGTGCTAATTATAGCCAAGTGCCCTAGGGGAAGGTTTCTTGGCTTTTGATGCTTAGATGTTTTTGCCTCGGATTTTTGAGAAATATCCATTCCCAAACTTATGTATACGCACATGTTTGAATGGTTAAAATTTGAAAAGTTGGCTCAAGGCACCCCTAAATCAAATTCGTAACCCTTAATTGTAGCTGTAATGCCCAACATGAGCTTGTTTTCATGAATTACGATGCTCTGCGAATCAGACTGGTGTAAATTAGTCTTATAATTGTTACATATATAGTGTACCCTAGTATAGGATGCCTCTAACAACAGAGGGAGGGTACTGGATTCGGGTGGGTCATGGGCTGCTAAGATGCATTCAAATAATATGTGTTATATAAGACGCAAATGATTTTTTTAAAGATGAGCAGACTTCACTGAACAAGATTGACGTTGGAAACATTATTTTAGGCATCTCTAAATAACAGTCATTGACTGGCAATCTCGAAGTATGAATCCCAGGAACCTAAGTGACAATTAATGCGATGGAATTAACTCTACCACATATGTGTTTTGCATGATGAGGATAGCAGCTATAGCGCCTACTAACTAACTTATTGAGTAATAACTATGGCATTACATGTATAGCGAGACTACTGTCTTAGAGCATACAATTTGAATGCTGAATTTAATAGGAGCAACTCACCTTGCCCTCACCCTCACCCTCACCGGCAACCTCGCCCTCACCTTCACCCTCACTCTCACACTCATCCTCAATATCGTCCTCGCCCGCACGCTCAGCCTCATGCTCACCGGCTCACTCTCACCCTTAACCTCAATCTCACCCTCAGCCTCACCCGCAACCTCACCCTAACGCTCAATCTCGCCCTCGCCTCAAACTCAACCTCGCCTTGCTCAATCAACCTCAACCTTACCCACAAACTCGCCCTCAACCTTGCCTTGCTCAATCAACCTCACCCCTACTCTCACCCTCGCCCTTGCCTCACACTCAACCTCGCCCTTGCCCTCATGCTCAACCTCACCCTGAACCTCGCCCTCACCCTTACCCACCCTCGCCCTCAACCTCGTACTCAGCCTCACCCCCAACCTCGCCCTCACGCTCAACCTCAACCTCGCCCTTCCTCTCAACCTAGCCCTCAACCTCAACCTCGACCTTACCCTCAACCTCGTCCTGAAACTCAACAACACCCTCAACCTCACCATAACCCCCACCCTCATCCTCGCCCTGACCCTCAATCTCGCCCTGAAATTCAACCAGTTTGTGACCGCCCGTGGGGATTGGGAACCCTGCTGTTACTAGGTTTTTTTGTCACCTCAAGCTGCTGTGGTGGTAGACCTCGTGGACTTCGGTCTCTGACTAGGGGGTTTGCGGTGTGTCTAACCTTGTTGCTGCCCTTGTGGCTGTTCTTGCGGAATGTGTGTCTCATATACCACGCTTTTGTACACATTTGCGTCGTTGCCTCATCATTTGCGGTTGCGCACCCTCAGACTGTGACTGCCTCATCCTGATCGAGGTGACTGGACTGCCGAATCCAAACGTCAGCAAGTCCAGGGCGCACGTTCTCTTAAATCTGCCTTGAAGATGAGGTGACGTGACTGCGCATACAACTTGTATGAAATCTGCCTTGTAGACTAGGTGACTGCCTTCGCTAGTTGAGTGAGCTGAATGCCGTATCCACGTCAGCTAGTGCTGGGCAAAGGCGATGTTGCAGGCTGAACACATAGGGCCTGCAGCGCATCTGTTTTGCTCCTCCAATTTGCTCGCCCGGCAGTACGCCTGATGTGCAGAAGTTGCTACCCATGGAGGGGCGGTAACAACACCCTCAACCTACCCCCCACCCTAGGGTAGGCCTCAACCTCGCCCTTACCCTCACCCTCCATCTCGCCCTCACGCACAACCTTGCCCTCACCCCCAACCCTCTCTCGCGTTCAACCTCGCTCTGATGTTCAACCTCGCTCTCACCCTCACCCTTGCCCACGTCCACACGATCACCCTCACCCCCAGGTGTGATTCACCCCCTTGCGACTATGAGGATGAGGAGCGCACCATGTTTTCAGCTATGACCCATAGTGTTTGGAGAAAAGCTTTGATTGGGGCTGTGGCGATGGTGAGATCACTTGCTAGTTTCGTTTCTCCATCCAGTGAGCTTCTTCTCACCTTCTACCTCGCCCTCATCCCCATCCCCATCTCAACCTCCACACCCTCCCAACCTCCACACCTCCCTACCCCCTCACACACACCCAAACCCGCACCTTTCCCTCGCACCCTTACCCAAACCCCTTCACCCACACCCTAACTCTAACCCTAACCCAAACCCTTCACTCGCACCCCTTCACTCTTCACAGGGGGTCTGCATGTGGGCCTACATGTGCCTATTGATGCGCAGTGCTAGCATTAGACGATGGTAGAGGAGGTGCAGGCACATCTAGGGAAGTGCCGCAAGAACAAATTACACTATATTACATTGTCATTGACATGCCATTGTTGGCCCATTACAAGCCCGCTTTGCAACATCTGGGAGGTGTGTTCCAACAAATCCTCAGGAAAGAAAGGCAATATTGCAGGAAGCAAGCAAGATTGCAGCAAGCAAGCAAGCATTATTAGTATTAGCAGTAATTATTATAGCACTAATAATTATGTAGGTGGCAGATACATATTTTTTCGAACCCCATGTTATCATGCATCTCCCCCCCCACCCCCCCACCCCTTCCTTCCCTCCTCGTCCGACACCCGTATTGCATTTACAGTTGCAGTACAGGTGCGTGCACATGTGCAGATTGTGGAAGTAGCATTGTAGACTACGCGAATGAAATAGTAGAGTAGGACACAATCATTCCTGCTGTACGCTACATTTGGGGCCAACCCTAAGGGATTATGACCTCCTTGGCTCCTCCTCCCCCCCCCCCTCCCCCCCCCCCCCCCCCCCCCCCCCCCTCCCCCCCCCCCCCCCCCCCCCCCCCATCCATCCTCACTTATTGCACGCACATGTTTAATACGAGGAAGAAGCATTGTACACTATGTGAGTGAAGCAGTAAAGCAGCTAATGTTTTCAATTTTAATTTGTATGGTAACATGTGTTTTTAGCCAACTCTGGGCTTCTCACCATCTTCTATTCCCTAGTCCTCCCCGTGCGATACCCACGGAAAGCAGGGAGCATCATATGCAGAGTAGTTGGTGTAAAGACTTCTCCAGATCCTCTCCCAACCTCAAATAATCAAGATCATGAATGTTTGAGTGCTTTGTAGTTGAATTCTTTGCAAGTAGAAAAACATGTGATGTGTATGTATATGTGTTTTGTGTATGTATCATTTAATTATGAAATATGTAAAAAGTCGTACGTGCCTTTGTTGAGTGTACTAAAATACTTGAACTTGGCTACATGGCTTCAACTAGCAATTTGGCTGATGGCCATCTTGTGGATTGTGCCATTTGCATTTGCATGGATTAGGATCTGGAATGGGTTTTGTTAAGGCCATTTGGTTGCATTTGGTTGTGTTGTAACTTCTGAACCATTAAGATTATGAATAACATGTATACAACAAATTTGTTCCCCACTGTAAATTCATACCGAGTAATAATTATTCACTCATACAGACACATATATGGGATGTTTGTCTCCAGTGCAGGGTTGGTATAGTGAGGTGACCGTGATGCAGAAATAACATCCCCATGTCGGTGTCTGTGGGGAGAATTGAACTCCCGACCTCAAAATTTCTAACTCAACCATTGAGTACATGGTATGATGATGCTATGAAGCACACACGGAAAACCTGCATATTGGTATTAACTGGAAACTTGGTCAGGCACCGAAGGTCTGAACATTTTTTTCGTTTTTGAAGCCCCCCCTTTTCATATATATTCTGGTTCCGGAGCGATCTAGCCAGTCTCGGTCTGTAGCTATTTATAGCTATTTTCAAGTTGGCTTCTTTCAACGTTCTATTTTACTACCGGTATAGATGACTTATACTGATTTGTACAGGTATGCTGCACGAGTGGCCGTTGGCCGAGCTAAAGTGGGTCTAGGTCTGGTCTAGGTTAACCCCTGGACTACTTCTTACCCCCCACCCCAGAGACACCACGACCAAACCACCCACCAACACGCACATAATCCCCTTCTCCCACCAATCTGCCAACCGCTCTTGCGCTTCATTTGCGGCGAGCTTTGATCATGCAGAAAGACAAAGACCAGGTTGCGAATTCAACCCACCTGTTTCACCCTACATCCAAGTTGCGAATGGTTGATTGCGCGCAGCGTACCGGAATTGCGCAATCATAAAGCTAAACTCCTAGCGCTTCTGCTTTGCGCGCAGTTACCCACTCAGGTGGGCTTTCAAGCTTATCAATTGACACAAACAGCAAACGCACTAGGTCAACTTCATGCATGGTCTTTATAATACATCTGTTTATTTTGTTGTTCTTGCTTCTCGTAGACGATAGGGCAAGGGCACGGTAGATGCTGCAGAGTTGTGATAAATATAAGTATATATAGAGACGCCGGGAGGCGTGGCGGAACTTGGTACCAGGACCGGGACCGCACCGTGGACCGCAGGACAGTACAGGTTATGGCGGGTGATACCATCGGAGGACGGGTGCACCCTTACCCGTCCTCCGTTATCTCCGTTATCACCCAGAGGGGTATCACCCGCGGGTGTGGGTGATACCAGAGAAACCCAGATACTCTGAGAAAACGTTGCTTTGGTACTTCGGGTTTACGGCCTCGGGGCCAAACGCACGCGCACGGCAAGTTTCGAGTTGACTCTTACCTGAGATTTCGGTAATTCCGACATCGGTCTCGGCGGTACGGTTACGCTTTTATTTGGCCTTAGAAAAGTGAGGCTCGGGTTTAGAGTACCAGATTTCGGTGATCATTACAGCCTCTCTCTGGTGATATCCCGAGGATGTTCAGGCGAAATTGAGGCGATTCGAGGTATGGAAGGGTCGGGAAGGATGCGCAAGGCAGATAGAATCAGCTTGAACAAATCTGGCGGGTGGCAGCGACAGATCGAAAGGCATGGTGGTCGAAACTCCTCGAAATCGTCCGAAGTGGTACGGAGCCGTAGACGAAAAAGATTCTCCCGGCAAACATGCGCACCTATCTTGCCTCGGATTGCGGCCATCGCGTTCTAATTGCTCCCCTGCTACATTCGTGCTTGAAATCAGGGGACGTGGTGGAGCTTGGAGAAAGAGATCTGGGAAACTTCCGACGAAGACAGATGGACAAAGACAGAAGGACACTAACACGTTGACATTGACAATGACATGCCTGCGGGTACTGTACTGTCGGGTCTGGACGGGTCTGGACAAGTTGCCACGTCGAGTTGCCGTGCAAACGTCAACATCCCGAACGGGTCTGGGCCGAACATGTGGCATCCCTCTCTCTGATCTGAAGCATATATAGGATAACAGGCTGCGCCTACCTTCAAATGGGTGGCCCGGACACTCAGTATAAGAAAGCTCCAATATTCGGCCCTACATTTTCCTGGGTGATCTTGAGCGAGACTGTTCAGAACGCTAGATAGCAGGATCATTGGCCGAGGAGTAGAGCTTGTACCTCCCATTCGTATAATTGAAAGGGGTGGCCGCTCGGAACCGCAGGAGCTCGCGGATTGATATAACAATTCCCCTTGGTGAGTTGGCAATCGTTAGCTCCGTCAGAAAGGTAGATTGAACTCGCTGAGCAACAGTTTGGTTATATTTTAAGCCCATGGCCTAACCAACATCCCAGGCCAATACTTCATTCAGACAGAACATCTCGAGCATTAGCATCGCGGTCTAGATAAATGTTTTCCCGGGACCTCACCCTGTTTCCCGTAACCGTAACCGTAACTGCTGGCTGTTGTCGAAATTTGGTACTCGACACTTGCTGTGCCGTCGGTACGTAAAGTCGGCTTTGAGGAGTGAGCCGGACGGGACGTACCGTTCACGTCTGGGCTGGGCCCAATGCAATACCTTGTAAAAAATACTTAAAATCAACCAGACCCCTGATTGGTCTCATTTTTCTTGCATCAAATTCTTAAAAATAAATCCAATCTACATACATGCATTGCCTTACATTACAGGAACGTTCAATACTGCTTAAAAATCAACAACCCTTCAAAAGCTCTCCTTACTGTCACTCTATAGTAAACAAAGCTGCAACATCCATCGATTCAATGAAATTCAATTACATCAAGACTGATATCCTCGCTGCATTTTGCAGTAACATTTAAAGATGAAATCAATGCAGCTAATAATCAAAATACCAGAGACTGACCAGCGACTACTAATGCATCTCCTACTGTTTCTACCCCCACCCCCACCCCCACCCCTCCCCCACACACACACACCTGTTGGCGCCTTGCTATTGTTTTTGCTCGTCACGTGATGTACGAGACTTCCAGCCACTACTACTAAAAGCAAGCGCGACCACCACCACCACTACTGAAAGCGCGTCTATCATATGTAAGTTGCACATATATTAAGGTGTGGTGTGAACTCATATGACGTGACGTTATCTCATGTGATGTGATCTAATCCCTTAGTTGGGCATTACCGTACGCGCCTTAAGTATTGGCAAGATTAAGTATTGGCAAATGTCATTTCCCCCCTAAAAGTGGGTCTCAGAAAAACATGGCAAAACTAACTTGGCAAAGAGGTCTATGGCTTTGACTGTCTCAAGCTCAGACTTGAAATCCAGTTGGCAAAGGGTCTTATGTCATTGTTACATTTCCTTTTCACATGATCACCAAGTTGTCTGCCCAAGCTAGCTGTAAAACTATGTAACAATTCAAATCAGGAGCATTAAACTTGCTAGGGCTTAGTAGCCAGACCGGTACATGGCTCCAGCCATCCGAATTGCCGGCTGGAGCCATGTAACCAATCAAAGGTCAAGTACATGTTTACAAAGTAGTCTGCCCAAGCTTGCTGAAAATAAAACAATGTAGCAATTCAAATCAGGAACATTTAACTTGCTAGGTCTTAGTAGACAGAGTACCATGGTAACCGTAACTTGGCAAAGGCCAACCGGCTGGAGTGGTCTCAAGCTGGATCCCTAATCCGGTTTGGCAAATGGTCGGTTGCCAAACCGTTTGCCAATACTTAAGGCGCATACGGTAGTCCCTTTATAGTCCACTATTGGATGGACTATATATGTGGAGCACTTTGAACGCCATTTCCCAGACCCTAACGCTGTACAATGTAAAAACAAAAAGTGTAAAAGACCCCCACATGTACAGTGTACATGTGGGGGGTCTTTTACACCCTTTTCTGCACCCCTTGCTTCAGCAACCTTCCCACCCAGAATGCAACCTTCAAGCCAATAGACCCCACAAATGTGCAGTGTTAGCAAAACAATCGACGAACTTCCTGTTTCCCATCTTGCTTGACTTGCGGCTCACTATGAGAACGGAGACTAGTCCCTTACGCTCCCTAGCTTTCCCTACCGTTCTACAACTAAGTAGGAAGAGCTTTCCCCAGCGCTCTCTTAGATTTCCCTCAAAGGGTGGGGTGACAGGTCGAAGAGCACACAACCTTGAAGTGCTCATGAAAAAGGCTTGTTTCGAGAGATCATACATCTACCTATCTTACAACAAATCCGCCTTGTTCCACCAATGGCTAGGCAATGCGGAGCAGTAATAACACCATAATCCATTACATCATTTATTTGGATCTGAAGATTCTTTTGTTCACTTCAAACTAATATTTGTTCCCGGATCCTAAGTGAAACAAGCTTCCGGTCTCTGATCTCGCTTGCTTGCTTCCCTCTTCCCTGATTTGCAGCTCCTAAATCCGGCAGGCTGCAAGAGATCTACCTACCGCTCTTACAATGAAGACCACCTGTTCCATCACTGGATGGATTATGCGCTTCATTATGAACGCCATTTACCAGATCCTAAGATAAAGAAGCCAGTCAGGTGAAAAGCCAAGATGAGAGAGTTTACCAGGTGATAGGGAAGGGAAGAATAAAAGAAGAGAGGATATGGGAGGATAGGACAAGATAAGATAGGATAGGACATGAGGAGAGGACACGCTAGGAGGTGGTTAGAGAGGATACAGCTGTTTGGTTACATGGTATATTCTTAGGGATGTTCACCATCTGTGGATGAAGTTAACATTGTTAGCATGAGCTCTACTACACCACACTCCTGAGTACAGAATGTATCACTCTTTTGGGGGGGGTTGCACATAGTAGCTTCTAAGCATCTCCCTGTATCCGTCTTTTGGCCCAACTAGAAGCTAGCTAGTGCGCCTGAAAGCTGATATGACTGTCACTCCAATGCAGCTGAAAACTTTGGACTTGACCCATAGGCTGGCTGATGGAGCTTCCTAGAACCTGCCATGGGTAGTCGAATCAAGTCCTAGGCAGCGATGCTAGCGACGCGGAAAATTAGCGGATATTGTTGGCTATCGAAACGACAGGTGGATATCCATCTGTCGTTTCGATACGGATAAGGCAGACAGAAGCCAGCTCGTTACGGGACAGTTGGTCGGCTCCCCTATGGGGGACAGACCTTTGCGATACTTACGCGAAATCGTGTCGTTGGTGCTGTTGGTGCTGTTTTTCAAATCTGGACAAAAAACTGTCACCAGTTATCTGAGTACTCTGAATACTAAGCGTAGCGTCGGTTGATTCCATCGCAGGGGAGGGTTCTTCTATCTTCGTTCTCCTTGCTGGCGACTGTTAACTTCTTGATATCGATGAACAATTGCTATGCCGCAAGGTGGCAGCGTAATATTGCAAAGCAGGTTGAATGGTCGCTAGTCCAATACGCAACATCGCGACTTCTCTGCGAATTGTTTGCCCACCCGTGTGCCTTGTACCCGCTGTCGGAAGCATGCGTTGAATTCGCAAAGCAAGTGTATAGTCGCAACACCAGTACATGCAAAGCCTCGCACGTACAACAGTCGCAAACAGTTTGAATAGTCTGAAAGCAAGTTCAATATCCGCAAAGCAACTCCAATGGTCGAAGAGCAACTTCGCTTCTCAAATTGCTTTGGAGTTGCTGTACCTGCGGAATGGTGCACTTCAGGAACCAACCTGCTGTCGAAAGCTTGCCCCGGAGAGCACTCATTCGCGTATGAATCTTAGGGTTGCGGACTGTAGACGCGGTGTTTTCATTTGTCGCTTCCCTCCTGTCCTGTGGACTCAATCTATTGACATGGAGCATTTCCAACACAACAGCTAGCTAACAAGCTCTCATCGTAGACACACGGAAACTATGTTTCACATCCATCAGAAACAGCCTAAGAGAGAAGGCATCCGCCTCAACTGAATTCACATACCTGCTACAATAAATGACATGTACACGACGGCTCACTCACAGTTCTCCAAATTCTACAAGTACAAGCATACCACTGGATGCCAAGCCCGGACTTAAAACATAACATGACAATCTACGTTAAATATTTCAAATGCTCAAGTTGTTGGCGATTGCAATTAGAAAATGGATCCCGCTGCCCTGCACGTTGTTTCACCTTGGCATACCCACATGAACAACTTTGTTATATTTATCAACTTTCTATAACAAATGTAACAATTATAGACAACTGAACTACAAACCCAGAAGCCATCGTGCACTTTTCCCCAGCCCCGGGGCCGACCTCCAGGGGACCCGCCAGGGCACCCTACTATTGGCTGACGTGTCAAGCTTCGTCTTGGTCGCTCATCGGTCGATCACACAAACGGACAACGGGGTGACACTGGGGGCTACCGCCTCCCAGAAGGGGGGGCTCTGCCAAAAATAGGCAGTGGTAAACATTGTTAGCATTATCACTACCACACCACACTCCTGAGAATGCAATCACATGGGTAATAAGATAGTTTGAAGGCATGTCCACGTCTGACTGTGTATGCGCGTGGGTAGGGTGGGTGGGTTTAGGGTATGTGGGTGGGGGAATGTGAGCGCGCAGGGATGGGGTATGTGGGTGAGTCGGGGTTGGTGTGGGGGGGGGAGGGGGTATGTGGGTGGGGGGGTGGGGTGGGGGTGCGGTGGGGTGGGCGGGGAGTGATGTACAGAATGCAATCGCAAGGTCAGATAGTATAAATGAATGTCCATGTCGGACTCGGTGCATTGGGATGGTTGGGTGATCTGAGGACATGAGGTTGTTACTCTCAGAACAGGCGGTTGTAAATCTGAGAACAGGAGGTAGGTGATCTGAGAACAAGTCAACAAGTGGTAGTTGATATGAGGACAGGTGGTAGTTGATCTGATAACAGGTGGTAGTTGATCTGAGAAAAGGTGTTAGTTGATATGAGTCCAAGTGGTATGTCATCTAAATAAGTAAAGGTCATAATCACATGGTTGGATTTCAAATTATCTACATAGCACAAATTCTGGGCCACCATTGCTTACGATTAGCCAGGGTTCGGTTCTTTTACTGTCAGTTCTTTACAACGGCATAGGCTCGATAGAGGAGAAGATGCTATTAAGCGCAACAGGCGCAATCATATAGAATAGAGATGTGTACTGCAAGGTACTGCAGTCACGTGCAGGCCACAGCTAGCCTGTGGCCTGGCGGCAGGCAAAAAGGGTCCCTGATCTATGAGGAAGTAGGTGCCGGTGTGCATTATGCCAACTCAGAGACTGATATATAAATCAGTAAATAACATCCCCCCCAATTCAAGGTATTCTTGAGCTCAAGAATTCCTGGAATTAAGTGAGGGGCATAAGGAAATAATAATGTAGGGACTAGTAAGACTTTTGAGATGGTTGCTAATAGCTGTTATGAAAGACTGTAAATAATAAATTATTTGGGACAGGATTCAGGGGGGAAAGCATATTAGCAGATGTGTTCAAAGGAATGTCAGTCTACTGAAGTAGCTGGTCCTGGTGGGAAACTGCAAAGGGACAGCAGGCTAGATTGCAGGGAAGCTGCTAGGAAACTAAAGGGGACTGCAGATGGGTTGCAGGCTAGGGTGCAGAGAGGCTGCTGGGAAACTAGAATGAAGCAGCAGGTAGGCTGCATGCTAGGATGCAGAGGGGATGCTATGGGACTGGAAGAAAACTTCCAGGCTTGGTTAAATCTTGTGGAGATAACCTTGGTTACGAGAAGGGCATGTTTTGAGGCTAGAGAATCTGTTATAGGCAGAATGTATGGACTAGTCCCCCCATAATTTGGGTGAGCTACATATATAGGTTGAACCTAAATTAAAACACAGACATCATGTAGAGACTAGAATAATCATAAATTAAAAAAAATTGCAGCCTGTGAAAGTACATGGGGCAGTACAGGTGGCAGGCAATCTAATAAATTCTAGAGTGTTCAAGTCTAATACAACATATGGGGAGCAATGTTTGTAAATATTAGGTGCCTGGCATGCTGGGGAAACCATCAAGGTCAAGCTGGTGGCAGATCTGGGCAAAGAACTCATCAAATGATTTGGGGGCCAGACTGGGTGGAGCAAGGATGTTGACAAAAGTGAAGTCCATGGGACTCCAGTTCATGCTGAGGCGGTTGACACACTGCACTTTTCCTCCAGGATAGGCACAGCTCCTGGGGTCCATGATCATCTTTGGTCGAAAGGATAGTGCATAAGCATGTGCACTGGTCATGGCAGCCTGAAGGCAGATGGTCCACTGTAGAGTGGGTCTGGCTGTGGTGGAGACAGTAGGATAGGCTTGCACCATCTGTTGGAGCCTGCTAGTGTTCTTGATGATGGGGGCATAGGCATCAGATGGCATCCTGTGCATTGACCTGTGTGGGAACTGTTCTTTCTCAGAAGTCAGCAGGGGTGGAAACCTGCTGGTGAAGGCGGTGATGAGTTGGGGAAGTGGAGGCCTGGGCTTGATATTGAAGGCTGGTGAAGCAGGTCTGCTGTTCAGGTGGTGTAGGGTGCATCCAAATCTTGTGAGGTTGAGTCTGGAGTTGTTGGAGAAATGGATGTGGTTGACATTCTGGTTGACTTCCCCCAGTGGTAGTCTAGGTGTGTTCAAAAGTATCAGTCGCTTCCGAAATAAAGTAACCTATGGAGCCTGTCTACATTTTTCGTCACCCACACTGTGCCATTCTGGGAGTTTGGGGTCCAAACTTACAGCGCTAGGTAAAACCTTTCTCTAATAACCGAGCCAAGTCCAGTGGTGACGTTTTTTGGGTGATCTATTGCGAGGCTCCAAACCTATTTTCACACTTTAGCGCTTTCCGGACCTCCGCAGCGTGTTTGGGCGTGGAGGGATACAGCTGTTTATCACATGGAGGGTATACTAGACTCATCTTGCATGCACATGTGGCACCCATTCAAATTTGAACTGACTATTGAGGATGGAGCTCCATGCAATGGGTCAAGTGCTCATATAGGGGCCTACATGCTGGGTTCCATACCCATTTAGGTCAATGTGTGTGCCCACGACACACAACAGCATCAGAGTAGCACAACATGCTTACCAGTCTGATCCCCCAAGTACACCTATGGAGGCAACAATACATTTGGGGCTGGTGTGCCTTGTGTAATATAGGGTACTTCTGACATGCCCCAACACCCGTGTTAATTTGACAATCCAAAGGGGGAAAATGGAGGAACTGGTTTACAGCTCCCTAGTCATTGCTTCACAACACATGATGACACATGCATAATATAAGCCATCATTTGTGTTATATCCATAAATGTCACCCAAGTGGTTTAGGAGGGTGGTTGACATGTGGCAAATTTTAAAAGATGACTAATACTTTTGAACAAGCCTAGTCCAATGTCTGGTGAACTGTTGTCCAAGATTCACTGTTCCCAGGTAGTTGCTGTGTCCAGATCAGATGGCTTGAGTGGTCCGTCCCCATCTATGGAGCCATCATATTCTTCATAGTTGGTCCTGATCTGGTCACTGAGGAGTTCCATCTCTGCTCTGGCTTGTTGCAGGGTCAGGTTGTCCAGATGCTGGGGAAGTGATGAAGTGGTATCTGGTGGATCACCAGCTCGCTCGTCTTCTGACAGGGGCTAGAATCCTTTTGCACGGTCTGCCAGACGTTGTTTGTCGACCTCCTCAGTGATGAGCTCTGGCATGGCATCACCGTCAGTGTCACTGTCAGTTTCTCCAATGAAGTTCTCTGAAGTGGAGGGGGTATTGTGATGGCAGAAAGGAAGGGGTTTAAATCTGACAGGGTCTACAAGGTCACTGGGGGCAGTCACATGAGTGGGTGGGTACTGCCCTGTCTCAAGGTCAGTGTGGGATGCAGATGGTTCATAGGCATGAGAATGGTCTTGGATGTTTTGGTCTGCCTCCACATGAGTGGGTGGGTACTGCCCTGTCTCAAGGTCAGTGTGGGGTGCAGATGGTTCAGAAGTAGTGGGGAGATCCTGGCAGTCTTGATCAGCTCTACTGGGGGTAGTCTCATGAGTGGGTGGGAACTGCCCTGTCTCAGAGCCAGTGTGAGGTGATGGAGTCTTGGTAACCATCATTATGTAGGCAGTGGGAGGTCCTACAGAGAGATTACTGGTGGTGGCTGGGGAAGTTTGAGTGAGGTAGAGTCCATGCCTTTTGGGGCATGATAGGAGTAGTTTGGTGCCAGATGTTCTTGGAATGGAGAGGGTGGCTTTGGTCTTGGACAGGTGTACTTGGAGGTCTGGGCACAGGTTGGTGGCTGCATTAATGCTAATGATGTTGGGCATTTTGCAGTCAGCAAGGAGTACACTGTTCAGGATGATCAGAGCTCTGCCATGGCCCTGGATCTTGGCCTTCCCTATCTGCTTGCAGAAGATAGGTGGAGAGTCTTGATCTGCCAGCTGCAGCCTAATAGGCTGTGAAAGGTCCTGAATGTCATGCAGATAGGAGATGTTACTTGTTGCATGAAAGTGTGCTGTAGTATCTCTGATCCATTATGTCTGCAGTGCTGCCTGGAAAACTTCTTCATCATCTTCTATAGTGCATTCATCATCAGCACTTATATGTCCAAAGAATGCTGTTTCAGCCTGGGGGTCATGTGGCAAGGAAAATGATACAGACTTGCCTCTGGTTGGTGTAGCAAATCTCATGGGCTGGGGGTTGTCTTCATCCAGTGCCAGGGACAGGAAGTTGTGCTCCTCACCCTCACTGTCAGAGTTGGAGGTTGAGGTAGACTGATCACCATCAGCAACATGGGCATGGCGTCCCTTGCTCTGGTATCTTCTGGGGCGTTGCCTCCTTTCATATATATTGTGGATCTTCTTGTCGTCAGATTCCTTGTCATCTCCTGATCTCTGCT
This sequence comes from Microglena sp. YARC, assembly GCA_022414725.1. Classification (NCBI taxonomy): domain Eukaryota; kingdom Viridiplantae; phylum Chlorophyta; class Chlorophyceae; order Chlamydomonadales; family Chlamydomonadaceae; genus Microglena; species Microglena sp. YARC. The sequence continues at coordinate 19,388 of JAJSRW010001567.1, read as the reverse complement.
TGGGAGGTGACTTGGATCCGTGGTCAGCTTCATCTGAGTCAGCTGGTTTGAAAGCCAGGTCAGTGTCCTCACTGATGCATTCTCTGGAGCTATGACATATTCCTCCACAGTTCCAGCAGGTCATCTTCTTGTAGGCCTCTCTCCTGTCTCTGGTGGGGAGGTTCCTGCTGTTGAATGGTCTTCTGACTCTGTAGGCTGCAGCAGCCAGTTCAGCTTCCTCTGGAGATGGGGCAGGGTCAACGCTCTTGACTAGGCACCAGTTAAATATTGCACTTTGGAGTAAGGCAAATGTGGTGATAGCTGTAGGGTTGAACTGGTTTATGAATCCATCATATTCAGGACGTGAGTTCAGTCCTTTGACAACAATATTGAGGAAATTGCTGATAGAACAGGTGGAAGTGCCTTGGATCTTGGGGACTTGGGCATACATGTCAGCTGCCCTGGAGAGGTAGGTCTGCAGAGATTCAGTGGTAGTCATACGTATGGCATAGAGGTTAGTCATGGTGGAGTACTCTAGCTTGCTACCTTCCTCAGAGTATAGGGAGTCCAGAAACCTGAAGGCTTTAGTGGCCATATCTGTGTGAGCATGGATGGCCGTCTGGATCGAGTCTGACACCCGATCCAGGATCATCTTGAATGCCTTGTTGTTTTTCCAGGTGGAGATCCTGTTGGGGACACCACGGGCTGGAGCAGCTAGATCAGCACCCGCAACAACAGGGTAAGTAAAGTCTTCAGCAGGGTAACCATCAGAGTTAGCAGGTTCGCCATCGACCACCGGCTGTTGGCAGTCGAATGCGATGGCAATGCAGTCTCTATCGGACTTGAGGTCGAGGAGTATATGCACCTTGGCGTTACGCCAGGTGTATAGGTTGTTACCGGTGAAGATCCTGGGGTGTTGCATGATGAGGTCTTCTGTGTGGGAGTCTTGGCGTTGTAGGTCGGAGTGTTGCGTTGTGGGGAATTACGAGGGCGGGGCAGGGGAAGTGGGGATGGAGTGCTTGTGGGGATCGGCGATCCAAAGGGATCCAGCGGATTGGTAGTGGTGAACTTTGCCGAGCGGCAATGTTCTACGACAGGAGCTTCTCTTAAGCTGGGGTCGCAAGCAAGTTGATCGTCTGTGATCAATACAGCTCTGTGTGGGTCTCGGTGAGGGCGTCGTCCTATACTCACTTCATAGATTTCGGTGACTAGTGGTCGCTCTTGCTTGCTCCAGTCGCAGGACGCAGTGGCAGATCCAAGGATTCTTGGTAGGAAGAGGCAGGCGGAGCAGCGGGAAGTTGGATCCGCATAGGGAGTCCAGGTGCTTAAAAACTCGGGCCTTCGACTTGTCAGAGGGGAACTGATTCCGAATGCGTAAATCAGCGGCTGTTCTTCGTTAGCGTCTAAAGATGGCGCACATAACCTTTTAATGTAAGTTCTTTACAACGGCATAGGCTTGATAGAGGAAAAGATGCTATTAAGCGCAACAGGCGCAATCATATAGAATAGAGATGTGTACTGCAAGGTACTGCAGGCACGTGCAGGCCACAGCTAGCCTGTGGCCTGGCGGCAGGCAACACGGGTCCCTGAGGAAGAAGGTACCGGTGTGCATTATGCCAACTCAGAGACTGATATATAAATCAGTCAATAACAGGTTCAGCAGTGCTTGTTTTGTATACAGTCTTTCCCAATATTGAGGTTGCGCAAGACTATGAAGCATATATGGCTACACCTTGACAGGCTAGACTTCCGTTTTAGCTTTTGCTTTTGTAGTGTGACCACGTCAATTTTGGTGCAAAGTAAAGTCGGACCGAATCGGACCAAATCAGACCACATTCCTCCGAACCAAAAGCAGTATGACCGACCTCTAATCGGCCTAGCTAGTAGGAAGAGGAAAATTGTGCACACCTGTTTTCGTGTGGGTTTTCCAACTCCTGACGGAGTGCGAGATTGTGTTTTCTCACGGCGTCCGTGGCTTGTGGCGCAGGTTGCTTTTTCAAGTCGCCGGAAGAATACAGACGTATCTCAGATGCCGGTGAGTGCTGCTCCTTTTCGAATCTTGTTAAATTTTGTGAAGCGAGAATGGCGAGAGGGCGAGAGATCTGAAGTAGCCACATTTACGTAACATACATTTAGGTTGCCAATTCAACTGTCGTTACACATCAGCACTATTTATTACAACTCAGCAACTGTCATATCTCAGATCTCCTGAATCAAATCATGACTTGACGTTCATGACGAAGTGTAGGAAGTCACGTCACGGCACAAGCGCGGTATACGAGACGTACATTCAGCAATAATAGCCACGAGAGTAGCAACAAGATTAGACACACCGCACACAGCACACCGCACACAAAAGAAACCGATCAAAATCCCCACGAGCGGTCACAAACTGGTTCTGGTCCTGGTTTTGGTTCCTGTCGCTGAGACATGCGTGATTTCTTTCTCGATTCCCCTCGATTTCCCCCGATTTCTTCTATTTCTGTGATATAACCGTAGCAATGAAGGCTGATGATGTGGAGCGCCTTTCGCATCTCTGTGATGCTCAAGAAAGGTATGATGGCTGAGTTGCGACTTCTGCGACGATGTTCTCCATATGCATGTGGTAAAGGGTTGGGTCTAAGCCGCTATGTGTTTTCTATTCGATTTAGCCACCCTTAGCCAGTTAGCCCCCCCACCCCCACCCCACCCCCACCCCCACCCCCACCCCCAAGGATTTAGATTCATCTCCCGCAGCCCCGTGTAGCTGCGGCCTCTTTTTCGGGCTCTTGACGATAATTGCATGCATTTCATACTTGGAAGGCCTCGAAGCCAGCTTCGTTTGCAGATTTTAATTTTCTACATCGGCCTTCCGTCTCACGCCCTCGGATCCAAGCAAGGTAGTTGATACCCACAACGTCAAGCTTATATTTAGGGCGCCTGGAGGCGCGTCCCGAATGAAATCAACAGAGTTCTGAATTGAATTGAATTGATTTAATTGATTTTAATTTGATTTCATTTGATGTTGTGTGAATGTAATTTGATTTTATTTAATTATATTAAATCAACGTTAATTGCATTGACGTAACTTGAATGCATTTAATTGATTTGAATTGTATTGACGGTAGTTCGAATTTAATTGGGTTAAATTTAAGTTAATGTAATTGAATTGATGCATGGATAATTTAATTGATGGATAATTTAATTGTAATTGAATTGAATCGATGGATGTAGAACTGTTGACTACAAAGTAACGGAAACTGACATTTTGCAGGGTTGTTAATTTTAAAAGCAGTATTGAATGTGCCTGTACTATTATGAGATGCATATGTGTAGATTGGCTTTATTTTTATCTGAACGATAAAAATCACTAGATTTTTGGAAGAAGGGATTACACAGGATTACACCAATTGAAATGTCCGTTGGTGTGTCAGTCACAAAATATCATTTTCAGGTTTCATGAAAACATAAAAAAATGAACATTCAGGGGGGGGGCAAAAAAAGTGAAATACACCATCCAGGGTACTTCAAAGCGCGCGCTTTTGAGCGCTGACTTTTTGACACCCTTGCGCGCTATAGCGCAGATTTTTGCAACCCCTGTGTGCTTAGCGCACTGTCTTTTTGAACACCAGTGCGCTTTCCTCTTTTCAGTCTCTCACAGAAAGCGCTGAAACCGCAGTCCCCCTGTGTGCTTTCTCATTTTTTGAATGACAGTCACTGATTCATTGAGTGACTGACTGAGTGACTCAAGGGGTGGGATTCAAATAGTGTGACAGGCAGCCATCCTGACTAGGTAGCACTGTAGCAGCACGCGGCGAGCCGTCGACCGTGCAATTTGAACGCTAACGGAAACAACCGTATTCTGGTCTTTTAAATACAACACCCGGCAGAGTGTGGTTACGTCAAATCCTATCTCTGGGCTTATTCAACGCTTCCGTTCCTCGCCCCTGCTCATCTGCTGCTCATCTGTTGCCATTTCGTCACAGCTAACTGCTCAAGTCTGATAGGCTCCTTCTAACCCACCACACGTAAGTTCGATTGCGTCTGAATCGACGAGTCGAGTACTCTTTCAGCTTGTTGAGTTGTGACCTGCCGAATTCCTGGAAACGCGCTGACATCAAGTGTCTAAACTTTTCCTTTCCCCCTTGTGCAGTCCTTGTCCTCGACTCCTCGTCGCCCAGTCGCCAAGTCGGAGTCCTCGCTCCTCACTTCTCCTTCGCCACCTCCTTTTCACTCGCCTCCTCCTGCTCCTCCTCTCTCTCTTCCTTTCCGCCTCCTTCTTCCTGCTCTACTCGCCTGTTGCCTCTGCTGCTCGCCTCTGCTGCTCGCCTCTGCTGCTCTCCTAGTCACCCCTACCGCTCTCCTAGTCACCCCTACCGCTCTCCTAGTCGCCCCTACCGCTGCGATGGGCAAGCAGGATAACCCGACGAAGAAGGCCAAGACCGCTGGGGTCCCGACAGCGAAGACCAAGAACTACTGGGCCACGAGTAAGTTCGATTGCTTGGGTACGTAATTTGATCGAGCTGTATCTGTGTGTGTTTGCTTATTGAGTTGCGACCTATGTCCTGGAATCTGCTGGATGCCATCATATCTTCTTGGCTAAATCAACTCCTTCCACTTTGTGCAGCCGGATTCGTTGCCGTTTCTGCGTTCCCGACAAAGTGGAAGAGAACCATTGCGGCTGCACTGGATGCTTCAGCCGGTCCTTCGGCCTTGCGGTGTTCTGTCCCACGAGACACTCCCACTCCATCCGTGCATGCTTCAGCCGGTCCTTCAATTTGTAACAGGTTTCCACCTCCAATCTGTAACAGGTTTCCACCTCCCCCCCTCACACACACCCACAAGAGTCTCTCTGGCACCCTACCAGTTCACCAGCAGCACAAGAAAAGAGCTGGGAAATAAAACGGTTGCGCGCTTAAAGCGCATTTTTTTTTGTCTGTAGCGCTTTTTTTTAGGCTTTTGGAAAGCGCTGCGTTTTTTTGCCTCTGCGCTTATAGCGCAGATATTTTTTTCTCCAGTGCGCTATAGCGCTGGTCAAATTGGCCAATTGAAGTACCCTGACACCATCACAAAAAAGTGCTGAGGTACCCTTCTGCAGACCCCCCCCCCCCCCCCCCCCGGTTCCGGAACCCACTGTACAGCCACTATCTCAGCCACCACTTAGTGTTATGGTGTCTAATTAGGCTCATTTTACTGGGGTTTTAAAGGCCTATCCATTGAGGTTGGTATAGAAACCATTGGGAATGTTTGAAACATAGAAAATCATCATCATCATTGTTACATTGTTAGGGTGGGGCTTGGGGGTCAGTCAGTCAGTCAGTCAGTCAATAAAAGAGTCGGTAAAAAAAAAGTCAGTCATTAAATTTAGTAAAAAAAGAAGAAGCAGTGAATTGCCATGAGGTCTCGCTCTGTACGTCGTTATACACATGTTGTTTAGGGCGTTGTGTGTGTGTGGAGAGAGAGAGAGAGAGAGAGAGAGAGACCATGGACCCCCCCCCCCCCCCCCCCTTCCCTCCTCTGCCCTGGGCATAATATTTGGTGGATCTCTACTCCAATAGCATAAATTGACTGGTATTGAGTAGAGGAACACTTGGAGGAACACCCTACTTCCACTCCCATGTCATTCTGAGGGCTAGAAAAAGTGCCTGGAAAGTACCTAATTTTTGAAAATTCCAGATTTTTCCCTCGGCCCTCCCCCCCCCCCCCCCCCCCCCTCCGCGGCCCCAAACTTTGGAGGACCAGCTTTTTTTTTACTGGGCCAAATTAAGAGATAAAACCGGATTCTTCATCCTCTTAGTGATATCTACAAAGTTGGGTGATGGTGTCATTTTGGTTCGAAGTTGACCCCCCTTGTGAACATTCTGTATTTTTGATGAATTATAAGACTTATTTATGCCGGAAAAATTCTCACCAGAGCACATTTGAGCATCGCAATTCACGAAAAGGAGGTAAGGTTGGACCCAATAGCTACAATTAATGGTTAATATTTTGCTTTTAGGATGTTTTGAGCTATCATTTTAAATTTGAACCACCTGTGCGTATACATAGGTTTGGGAGCAGAATTGTCGTAAACAAATGAGGCGAAACATGTAAGCATCACAATGGACGAAACATTCCCATAGGGCACTAGTACTATAATTAGCCCACGGACCCCACCTCAGGGCCTTGCGTGGGCGTGGGCGGGGGCGGGGGCTACCGGGCGGGGGCAGGGGCGGGGGCAGGGGCAAGCCACGCCACCTGCTGCTGGCCAAAAACCCGTTCAGGAGTGAGCTGGACGGGACGTACCGTTCTCGTCTGGGCTGGGCCCAAACATGCAATACATTGTAAAATATTCCTTAAAATCAACAAGACCCCTGATAAGTCTTATTTTTCTTGTATCAAATTCTTCAAAATAAAGCCAAACTACATATATGCATTGCATAACATTACACGAACGTTCAATACTGCTTAAAATCCAACAACCCTTCAAAAACTCTAATTTCGTCAATTTATAACCAACAAAGCTGCAACATCCATCGATTCAATGAAAGTCAATTAAATCAAATCAAATCAAATTCAATCCTATTCGAATTGATAATCTTTAAAGCAATTACATGCATTCAAATCACGTTAATTAAATTAAATTGAAAGGAATAAAATCATATTAAAATAACACAACATTAAATACAATACAATTAACATTAATTGAAATACATTGAATTAAGGATTCAATTCATTTCATTCGGGACGCGCCATCAGGCGACCTTAATGATAATTTGGTGCAAAAACAATGAGACCAATCAGAGGTCTGGTTGCTTTTACGGATTTGTTTCTGAAGTTACTGCATGTTTTGGCCCAGCCCTGACCTGAACGGTACGCACCATTCCAGTTCGTGGCGTCCTGGCGGCCACGCTGTCAAATGTTAGCTCCACGTCTCATGTGCACCAGGCCGCCTCCGATCTCGGTCAGTGCGCAAGCACCAAGGCCAAACAGTTGAGTGGACGCATACAAGGTATTGCGCTCGCGGGAAGAAGGGTTATTCATAGTGCACGGGACATCTTCGTAGATGCTGGCGGTAGTACCGTAGTTGGCCTGGCTTAATGTCCAGGTGGTCGCCCACGGGGGAAGGTTTCATGGATTTTGATGCTTAAATGTTTTTGCCTGGGATTTTGAGAACATTTATATTCCCAAACCTATGTATAAGCACATGTTTGAATGGTTCAAATTTGAAATGTTAGCTCAAGGCACCCTTAAACCAAATTGTTATCCGTTAATGGTAGCTAGTTGGCCCAACCAGAGCTCCTTGACGTGAATCGCGATGCTCATGTGTGCGTTGCTAATAATCTGACTGGTGTAAATAAGTCGTATAATTGTTTTTAGATGTATAATGTTCAAGTTTTTTGCCGTTTTTTATTAAACCTGAAATGCTGTTTTGTGACAGACGGACTAACGGACATTTTAATTGGGGCAATCCTTTCTTCAAAAAAATCTCGATATCTTGTTTCATTAGGGTATACTACATTCGGCCTTCCATTTCTCATGCCCTCTGAGCCTGCATGCCTTGCTTCCAACTTGAACTTGATCTTTAACTTGGCTACATGTTTCCAGCCGTTAAGGCTGCTTGCAGTTTTCCGCAGTAACATAATCAATTCACATTTCAAATTCAAATTGCCTTGTTGCCAACAGGAAACTCAAGGAAACAAAAACAGTAAAGAAAAATCTGCATCTCATTTTGACTTCTGTCAATTGTAAGTAATGGTGGTGGTGATGATGGTGATGTTTATGCTGATGGTGATGCTGGAAGTGTTTATGATGATTATGATGATGGTGGTGCTGCTGCTGATTGCATTTTCCCTGGTGCCCTACTCAACTACAAATGTGCCCGTTGGTTGACTGGGTCAAGGGGTGCTTACAAGCAATTAAGTATGTTGAACACAAAAACGTTATGCTCCCCATCTGCCTCCATGCGTGTGTGTGTTTAGTGTTACAGTCCAGGGGGTGCCGAATAGGCAAGAGGGACCTGCCCAACCTCAATTCAGGGCGGGTAGTGAGGAAAACAAGCGCTGATGAACTGGGACCCCAAAAATTATTGTACCGGCAGAGGTCCTCAGTTATGAAGTCCTAAACGACCTTTAAACAAATGGCAAACCACTTCCCCCCTCTAAACAGCCCCCATTGGGTTAGCACTGGTTTGAAACTTGTTTTACAGTGGTTGATGTACTTCGCCATCTAGGTTGATACAACGCGTTTTTGATTGGGCGGGCCTGGGCAGGCACACTTTATTTTTCGAGCTACGCGTAGCAGCTTCTAAGCAGCTCCCTCTCCCTGCCCTTGGGCCAAAGCTGAAGCTAGCTAGTGCTGTCATGACAGGCATTCCAACACGGCTAATAGTTTGGTCTTGAAACAGTGGCTGACTCATCGAGCTGGCTGCAAGCTGCCATGCGTAGCCCCCCCCCCCCCCCCCCCCCCCCCCCCCCCCCCCCAAAAAAAATAAAGTGTGGGTATGTCCTCATAATGCATGGCTTTCCCTTTTGCCTTTCTAATACTTGCCCTTAGCGTGCATGGATCATGGCTCTGCCTATATTTGCATACTCGGCTAACCGATGAAACCTTTCACTATACAGATTGGTGCATACATGTTTCTTGATGTTCACAAGTCCCCTTTGACTCCATCAGGCCGCAGGCGCATTTCGAGTCCAGTAGGGCACCCAGAACAAATTAATGCCCTTCTTAACGTCTTTTCCCTCCACCCTCAGACTCCTTACTTGCTTATTTTTTTGGTCGTCACGTGCTATTTTATAGATCCAGCCATCGAGACTGATATCCTCACTGTCTTTTGTAGTACCATTAACGATTCAAATCAATGCAGCTAATCAAAAGACCTGAGACTGACCAGCGACTGCTAATGCACCTCCTGCTGTTTTTACCCCCCCCCCCCCCCCCCCCCTATAGGCGCCTTGCTATTGTTTTTGCTTGTCACGTGCTTTCTGAGTCCTCCAGCCACTACTACTGAAAGCGTGTCTACCACCACCACTACTGAAAGCGCGTCTACCACCACCACTACTGAAAGCGCGTCTATCATTTGTAAGTTGCACATATATTCAGGTGTGGTGTGATTTCATGTGATTTGATCTAATCCCTTAGTTGGGCATTAGTCCCTTTATCGTCCACCATTGGATGGACTATATATGCGGAGCACTATGAATGCCATTTCCCAGACCCTAACGCTGTACAATGTAAAAACAAAAAGTGTTAAAGACCCCCCACATGTACAGTGTACAGGTGGGGGGTCTTTTACACCCTTTTCTGCACCCCTTCAGCAACCTTCCCACCCAGAATGCAACCTTCAAGCCAATAGACCCCACAAATGTGCAGTGTTAGCAAAACAATCGACGAACTTCCTGTTTCCCATCTTGCTTGACTTGCGGCTCACTATGAGAACGGAGACTAGTCCCTTACGCTTCCTAGCTTTCCTTACCGTTCTCCAACTAACTAGAAAGAGCTTTCCCTAGCGTTCCCTAAGATTTCCTTGGAGGGTGGGGTGACAGGTCGAAGAGCACAAAAACCTTGAAGCGCTCCTGAAAAAGGCTTGTTTCGAGAGATCATACGTCTACCTATCTTGAAACAAATCCCCCTTGTTCCACCAATGGCCGGGCAGTGCGGAGCAGTATTAACACCATAATTCATTGCATCATTTATTTGTGATCTGTTTTTTATTACAGACTGATATTTGTTCCCAGATCCTTAGTGAAACAAGCTTCCTGTTTCTGATCTTGCTTGCTTGCTTACCTCTTCCTTGAATTGCAGCTCCTGAATCCGGCAGGTTGCAAGAGATCTACCGTTCTTACAATGAAGCCCACCTATTCCATCACTGGATGGATTATGCGCCTCATTATGAACGCCATTTACCAGATCCTAAGATAAACAAGCCAGTCAGGTGATAAGCCAAGATGGGAGAGGTTACCATGTGATAGGGGATGGGAGGATAAGAGAAGAGAGGATACGGAAGGATGGGACAAGGGAAGATAGGATAAAACGTGTGTGTGCGAACAAGCTAGGAGGTGGTTAGAGAGGATAAAGCAGTCTGTTTACATGGTATATCAGCCTTAAGGATGTTCACCCATCTGCGGTGTAGTCAACATTGTTTGCATGAACACTACGACACACACTCCTGGGTACAGAAAGTATCACTCCTTTTTTTTTGGGGGGGGGGGGGGGGTGGGGGGGGGCGGGGGGGGGGGGGGGGGGGGGGGGGGGGGGGGGGGGGGATACACAAAGTAGCTTCTAGGCATCTCCCTCTACTTGTCCTTGGGCCCTACCTAGAAAGAGACAGTACTTAGTGGTACATTGGCGAAACTGCTCGGCGAAGCAGTGGAGTTGAGGGCCGCCTAGGTACCTAAAAACGAGGACTCTGGGATGGTACTTAGTAGTTTATTGGCGATGGAGCAGTGAAGCCAAGAGCCACCAAGATACCATTAGAGGAAAAAGAGGTTGGTACTCAGCAGTATAACGACGAAATTGCCCCTTGATAGGGCAGTGGTATCGAGGCTAACTGGGTACCAACTTAACAAGGAAGAGGAGGTCTAACAAACGGAATAGCTTGGGATGCTCGCTGATGAGCGGCAATAATCATTCCCTCGGGGTTGAAGATTGACCTGAGTTGGGGAAAGAAAGAGATTGCTTAAAGGGGGGGCCATTCCCCGTGATGGAGTGGGATGAGGGGTTGACAGAGATGATGGGGATGAAAATGTTGGGGTTATAGTAATTTGACATAATCAGAGCTGAGGAGAGCCATCGAGCTATACAGCAAGAGCATAAAGCGTTAAAGGGAAATATTTGGTTGGAAAACAGTTGTTAGCAGCAGGCGAGCCATAGGGTTTTGAAAACAGGAATGGACCAGAAGATCCATTCAAGGGTGTCAGATTTGGACAGGAGTTTATGGATCCATAGTTGGAATGGGAAATTATAGCATCTAGCGTTGGGTTTCCAACGGGTGTAAACTGAGCAAGCCCATTTCCAGAAGGATTGGGCATATGGGTATTAAAGTAGGATGTGTTATAATATAATATGTGTTAAGTAGGTGATTTGTTGAGTGTGTTACTTTTCAAATAGTGGGTAGGGAGTTATTAAATAGGGAATAAAGCATGTCTTTCATTTCCGGGTGAATAGAAATTTCCCAGATAAATGTATACCAATTGTGAGTAGGGAACGGCAACTTATATTAGTGTTTGAAAAACTAATATTAACTAATATTATTATAGTGTCACAATAATATTAGTTAAAAAAAAATCAAATTTCTGGTGAGACGGCTCGTCCGACTAATATTATATAATGTTTTATAATATTATTTATTCACTAATATTATATAACATAGCCGACCCCTAATTGTGAGTGAGTTGTCTATGTTTATCAAGAAGAATATCATCCCATTGATGGATCAATTTAGGGGAGTTATGGGGGAAGATGCTGAAACAAGTCCTAGGCAGCGTTGCAAGGGATGCCGGAAATTGGCGGATGTTGCCTATTGGAACGACAGGTGGATACGGAATAGAGCGGGCAGAAGCCAGTTAGTTATGGGAGAGTTGGCTGACGTGTCAGGGTACGTCTTGGTCGCTTCGGAGGCATCGGTCAGTTCACAACAAACGGACAACGGGGTGACACAGGGGGCTCCCGCCCCCAGAAGGGGGGGCTCCGCCAAAGAATATGACCAGTGTTAAACATTATTAGCATAAACACTACTACATCACACCCCTGAGTACAGAATGCAATCACAGGGGTCAGACAGTTTGAAGGCATGTCCACGTCCGACTCTGTATGCGCGTGGGTAGGGGTGGGTGGGTTTAGGGTATGTGCGTGGGTGGGGGTATGTGAGCGTGCAAGGGTGGGGTATGTGGGTGGGTCGAGGTTGGTGGGCGGGGAAGGGTATAGTGGGTGGAATGTGGGGTGGGGGGCGGTATGTGGATGGTTGGGTGGGGGAGTTGATGTACAGAATGCAATCACAAGGTCAGATAGTTTAAATGAATGTCCATGTCGGGCTCTGTGCATTGGGTGAGTGTTATGATCTGAGGACATGAGGGTGTTAATCTGAGAACAGGTTGTAGTTGCTCTGATAAAAGGCGGTAGTTTATCTGAGAACCGGTGGTAGTTGATATGGGAACAGGAGGTAGGTGATCTGAGAACAGGTGGTAGTTGATATGGGAACAGGTGGTAGTTGATCTGAGAACAGGTGGTTGTTGATCTGATAACAGGTGGTAGTTTTGATTTCTGAGAAACAGGTGGTTTTGTTGATCTGATAACAGGTGGTAGTTGATCTGAGAACAGGTGGTAGTTGATCTGATAAAAGGTGGTAGTTGATATTAGTCTAAGTAATGGTATGTCATCTGATAACAGGTTGAAATCATATGGTTGGATTTTAATCATCTACACAGCACGAATTGGGCCACCATTGCTTACGATTAATATTAGCCAGGGTTCGGTTCAGCAGTGCTTGTTTTTATAGAGCCCTTCCCATTATTGAGGTTGGGCAAGTCTATGTAGCCTATATGGCTACGCTTTTACATGCTAGACTGTAAAATCACACACGGTTGACAGACAGTTTGAAGGCATCTATCCAAGCCTTGGGAGGATCATAGTTATCATTGGATAAGATTGGTACAAAGTATTACTCCTAACTCTATCTGGGCTACATATGAATAAAACAGCATTTTACGAACTTGCTAATTCTCGGGGACAGGTATCGAAGTAAAGTGAAAATCTACGAACCCCCCTCGTAATATGTCATGAGGACCCTTAGTAAAGTTTTGTCTATCATCTAAAGCATTTTACGAAGCCCAAATAGCAAATTACGAGGGGGGTTCGTAGATCGAGAATCCCCCAAGCCTGTTACGAAGCCTATGATCAATTTACGAACTGGATTCATCCCCAATGCATTTTACGAAGCCTATGTAGCAAATTACGAGCTGGATTCATCCCAAATTGGTACGAATTCTCCCCAAATCACGGAGAATTCGTAACTTAGCTTAGTAAAACATAGTTCCCTGTACCCAAAACCCAATAATTCCAAGTCAAGACTCACTGACTCACTGACTCACTAACTGATTGACTCACTGACTTACTAACTCAATGACTCACTGACTCACTTACTCACTAGCTCAGTAGCTCCCTGAATGATTGACTCACTGTCTCACTGACTCTCTGGCTCACTGGCTCACTGACTGATTGACTCACTGACTCATTGACTCACTGACTCTCTAACTCACTGACTCACTGACCCACTGACTCACTAACTCACTGGCTCACTGGCTCACTGACTCTCTGACTCAATGACTCACTGACTCACTGGCTCACTGAATCACTGACTCACTGACTGATTGACTCACTGATCTCTAACTCACTCAACTCACTGACTGATTGACTCGACTGACTCTCTAACTCACTGACTCTCAAACTCACTGACAAACTGACCTGATTGTCTCACCTGGACTCACTGGCTCACTGACTCACTGAGTGACTCACTAAATGACTCATCGACTCACTGACTCACTGACTCACTGATTAGTTAGTCATGACTCACCGACTCACTGACTCACTAACTCACAGACTCACAGACTCATAGACTCACGTGAATCACTGACTGATGATTGAGTCACTCACTCACTGACTGATTAAGGGCTTCGCCTGGTGGCGCGTCCCGAATGAAATGAATTGAATCCTCAATTCAGTTTATTTTAATTAATTTCATTTTAATTGTATTGAATGTTGTTTTATTTAAATTTCGATTTTATTTAATTTCATTTTAATTTAATTCATGGTGATTTGGATGCATGCAATTACTTTATTTTTTGTCAATTCGAATAGGATTAAATTAAATTAAATTTTGATGTAATTTGAATTTCATTGGAATCGATGGATGTTGCATGGCTTTGTTGGCTAAAAAGTGACGAAAATGAGAGTTTTTGGAAGGGTTGTTGGGATTTTAAGCAGTGCTGAACGTTCATGCAATGCACATGTTATAGATTGGCTTTATTTATAAGAATTTGATACAAGAAAAATGAGCCCAATCAGGAGTCGGGTTGATTTTAAGGAATTTTACAAGGTATTTCACGTTTGGGCCAGCCCAGACGTGAACGGTACGTCCCGTCCTACTGAACGGGTTTTTGGCCAGCGGCAGGTGGCGTGGCTTGCTCCTACCGCCCGGTGGGCCCCCGCCCTGCCCCTGCTGCCCCGCCCCGCCGCACACGCACACGCCCCCGCACACGCACCGCAGTCACGCACACGCACACGCACGGCCCTGGGGTGGGGTCCGTGGGCTTATCACAGAATCACTGAATCACTGAATCAATGTCTCACTGACTGATTGACTGATTAACTGATTGAATCACTGCCTCACTTACTGATTGACTCACTATCTCACTGACTCACTGACGCAATGACGCAATGACGCATTGACACACTGAATCACAATCTCACTCACTCACTGCCTCACTAACTCACATACTCACTGACTCACTGACTCACAGACTCACTTACTCACTCACATACTTACTGAATCACTGACTGATTGAGTCACTCATCATTGGCTCACTAACTCACTGGATCACTGAAATCACTGTTCATCACTGACACACTGACTCATTGTTCTCACTGACTCACTGATTGATTGACTTACTGACTCATTTAGTACTGACTCACTAACATGATTGACTCACTGACTCATTGACTCACTGGGTGACTCAATGACTCTCTAACTCACAGACTCACAGACTCACTGGCTCACTGAATAATTTAAGCACTGTCTCACAGACTCACTGACTGATTGTCTCACAGACTCACTGACTGATTGTCTCGCGGACTCACTGATAGATGTTTGATTGACTCACTAACGCATTGAGTCACTGACTCACTTACTGATTGACTCACTGACTCACTGACTCAATGACTCAATGACACACTGACACACTGAGTCACTGACTCACTAAATCACTGACTTGCTGACTGCCCCTCCACACTACAGCTATACATACACTACAGCTAACTCCAGTCAAGCGAAGAAGCACATCCCCTAAACTCCGGTAACCAGCCCTATTAGATAACTGCCCTTTTTTTTTTTTTAAATAGCTATGCCTCTCTATCTTGTAACTAACCGAACCCCTAGCCCATCTTCCTTCCTATCTCTCTCCGCCTCCTGCACAATCAAAATCATGGAAAGAGTTCAACACGGTCGGCTGACAGGATTGGCGTGGGTTACACCCCTAGGCAGGCACCAAGACATAATATTGGGTTATGACTTCCCAAGGCCTCAATGGTTCGATCCCAGACTGTGCATGTGGTTAAATAATAATTATTCTGGGCTATGGCCAAGATGGAAAAGAGAAGAGAAAGAGTTTGGACAGAATTCGAACACACATCGAATGACAGGATTATTTAGGCGTGGGTTACACCCTGCTAGGGGAGGCACCAACATAAAATCTTGGTTATTGGTTATGACTTCCAAGGCTCGTCAATGGTTTGACCTCGGACTGTGCATGTGGTTAATAATAAGAGTTTTATGAGCTATGGCCAGATGAAAAGAGAGAAGAGCAAGAGTTTGGACAAGAATTCGACACCGTCGAATGACAGGATTATTTAGCGTGGGTTCCACCCTGCTGGGGCAGGCACCGGAGGACATAATCTTGGGTTATGAGTTCCAAGGCCCTCAAATGTTCGATCCCAGACTGTGCATCGTGGTTAAGAATAATAAATTTATTCTGGCTATGGCAAGATGAAAAAGAGAAGAGAAAGAGTTTGGACAGAATTCCGACAACCATCGAATGACAGATTATTTTAGCGTGGGTTTACACGCCTGCTAGGAGGCGACCGAGGACATAATATTGGGTTATGACTTCCCTAAGGCCTCAACTGGTTGTGACCTCGGGACTGGAGTGCATGTGGTTAAATAATAAGTGTTGTTATGAGCTATGGCCAAGATGAAAGATGAAGAGCGAAGAGTTTTGACAGAATTCGAACACCGTCGGAATGATCAGGATTATTTAGGTGGGTTCCACCGCTGCTTCTGGGGTCAGGAGCCACCAAGGACATAATCTTGGGTTATGACTTCCAAGGGCCTCAATGGTTTGACCTCGGACTGTGCATGGTTAAATATAATAATTATTATGAGCTATGGACAAGAGTGCGGAGGTGCCCACACGTATTGTTCAAAGCCCCACAGACACTGGGTCAAGAGGGGCGAAAGCGAAAAGAATAGAGTAAAGAGTTTGGAAAAGAGTCCGACAACACAGTAGGATGATAGGATTGACCGTTCGTCGTTTGGCCCCCCCCCCCCTCCCCATGTGTGTCCGCACGCGCCACCCCCGCACCCACCACCCTCCTGCGTCCATAGCTTGTCAACTTAGATTCGGCTATTTTCAATTTTCCGTCGCGGCAATACCCGCTCCCCCCCACCCCACCCCCCACCGCAACCCCCACCGCACACACCTCCCACCCCGCCTGCCGCCCCCGTACATCCCAAGCCCCAACCTTTCCTCGTGTTGTTCAAATTTTTACATAGACAGACGAACTATCTAGATTCTGCGAAATGGAAGAGACGATTGCGCGTGCGCCTTCTGAAACAATGCTTCGCAATCACTGAGAACCAACCACTTATTGCTCTTTACACTCCTGCACAGAGCGCGCTGTGTCTTCAACCCATGCTATCATGCTGGACCATATCAATTCGTCGATTAGTACACAGCGGCAGAATATGAACAACATGTAACCATCTTGGTGCGTAATGTCATGGCTTTTCAGGTCAACGCCCGATGATGTTGCAATTGAAAGTGTTGCGGAGGAGAGGGATATCGCGTGCCGTCGGTGCAGGTATTGCGCAGGTTTGAATCGAAGGTTGAAAATCAGCTGCTGTCCTTTCTTGCTATCCGCCTTGCATCGGTTTTTCTGAGCGAAACAAATAAGTAACGACTGCTCGATCCATGCTCATAATCCAAGGCCCAAATGTCGCCAAGCGACGTCCAATTTATTGACTCAGACTCGAACTGCGCGTCACCGCTTGCTCCGGTTGCATGCAATCTTTTTCCAGCCCTCCCATCAGTGTCGTCCTCCTCAAGGCCAAAACTACTGCCCACACATACGTGCTGCTGTTGCCCTACAACCTCCTCCCCCTTCGTTGCCCAGACTTCCTGACTCTACCACCTGTTGCTTGTCCATGATGACGTCACCACTCTGATGTTTACAGGTAGGACCAGTCATCTAACGTTACTACCACTGACTCCACTTTTGCATTCCAGAGGTAATCTGTATGCCTCTTGTTTGTCATTAATATTGCCACTCCCATGCACGCTGCCGCTTTTACACCTGCTTGCCTGCTTGATTATTTTTTGCCTGTATGCTTCACATGCATCATCCTATGTACTGTACCTTCACATGATTGACAAATGCCCCTGCCTGTGTGTCTGTATTATTGACTTGACCTCTTTAACGTAGGTTCGCCGTCGACCAAGCGAGCATACTAAGAGATGTATCTTGATAGAACATGGGAGAAAAATACGAAGAAGTCCGCCCTGACTACAGGCAAACAGTGGCAATATGTTTGTTTTATTGAACGACCCTGTGATTAGATCTGAACCAATCTGTCTTGTACGCGCAAAACCGTTGTCTTGTATTTGTCATCCATAGTCGTATGCTGACAAATTTTCTGTAATGCGCATCCATGTGGTCTGATGGGGCTGCAACATGCTTGTATGCAGCTTGATTTGCCGTTGTGCAGATAAACGCATTGTCGTTGTATGCTGCATCAGTCATGTAGTGCTGCCCATCGTCCTTGTTCTCACCATGGTCTTGTTACGCTGCAAACATATTTGTCTTGTTACTTGCAGGAATAGTAACCGAGGTCTTCTTGTATGCTCAGCCATCTGTCTGTATGCTGCCCATGTGTACATGTATGCTGCACCATCTCATCATGTCTTTAACGTGCTGGCAACTGTGTTCTTTACGCTGCACATTGTCTTAATTTGCACCAATGTCTTTATGGCGGGCTGTAAATCGTCTGTATCTGCACCCCAATGTTTATATGCTCAATCATCTATGCGTGTCATCATATCTGTTAATGGCTCCCTCTTATCGTATGGCTTCCCTCGCTTTCTTCGCTTTTTTTCGTTTACTGATTCGTGATTGTCCAATCTGGCTGGTGCTTTGGCAAGCAATAATAGTCTTCTAACACTCCTATCCTTTTCCATGGCGCTGCATTTCCAGCAGGCGCTTGACTTCCGCATATTCGACATGTGGAGAACGGAGCAAGGTCATCACATCAGGGATGAATAAGGGAACGAATCAAAAGCTATGACTGGCTAGCGTCTGGCAACTGCTGCTGGTTCACTGCTTCACTTTGCTGGCTGGTACTCAAATATGTGTATATATGTTTCTAGATAGAGCCAGTCGGTTGAAGGGGATGCATGGCAGAAGAATCAGAACTAGGTACAGTCAGAGCTTCATTCAGAAGTAACTGGCTGTAACTTATTATTTCTTGTAGTCAGTAGCACAGGTATCTCATTATTTGTCTGATGGATACGATTTTCTATGCCCAATTCATGTAGATTTCCCACATATGAGAGAATTTGTTAAGATGGCCAAATATAGATTAGCTATTGTTCATTTAAATCGACTTTTTTTGAATCGATTTTTCCGTCTTAAAAATTCTGAGAATAAACATAATTTGCAATCCCAATATATACATCTCAGTATGATAATTCCAAAGTCCCAATTTGCGAGCACTGCCCCCTTCCCCTCAGCCTCCCTCATAACCCTCTCATTCTTTTCGCCCACTCCCCTCACCCCTCCCGCTCCCCTCCCCACCACCTCCGTAAATGTCACTACTTGCACGGGCTGGTCATCCCGGTCACACTCCACGCTCAAGACCCACCCTCACCCTCACTCCTCCCCCTTTGTCCACACCTCCCCCCTCCCCCTCCCCTCCGCTCTTCCTCACTACACCTCCCCCCATCCCCTCCCTCTACAAACCTTCCCCTCGTTCCTTCCCACCCTCCCCTTGCCCTTCCCCTCTACCCTCCCCTCCCCCTCCATCCTGCTACCCTCAACGCCTACCGTTGCACGCACCTCGACCCTCACCCTACCCTCACACTCACTTCACCCTCACATGGCCTCACACGCATCCTCAACCCCACCCTCACCCGTCCTGTCCTCACAGAACTCCTCCTACCCCCACGACCCTCTACCTCCTCACCCCTCACCCCTCCCGGTCACGACCCCTGATTTCGTTCCGATACGCCCCACACCACACCTACCCATCTACGTCGCCTCTACCGCCCTCACCGCCGACTCCTCACTCCTTCCACACCTTCACTCTCTCGACCCTCATCACAGGCCCACACCCC
This sequence comes from Microglena sp. YARC, assembly GCA_022414725.1. Taxonomy (NCBI): domain Eukaryota; kingdom Viridiplantae; phylum Chlorophyta; class Chlorophyceae; order Chlamydomonadales; family Chlamydomonadaceae; genus Microglena; species Microglena sp. YARC. The sequence goes on along the minus strand of JAJSRW010001567.1, from coordinate 69 downwards.
ACAAAACCCACAACCCTCACAACGATCAACGGCCAACTAACCCTTCACCCTACATTTCGTACCACAATA
>JAJSRW010000510.1:0-38721 GCA_022414725.1 Microglena sp. YARC | reverse complement strand
GCGAGAGAATTATAATAGTCGCACGATGTATTACATTGATGCACCCCGCGGCTTATGGATCTTACCTCATCATTGGTAAACAACATAGAATACAGTTTGGCGATGCCCATTGGGTAGTTGTTTTTCGCAGCAAGTGGCATGTACAGGGGCTAGCCGGCGTCAATCCCAACTACACCGTACATATTTCATGTCGCAATGTAGTATATAGACAACATAGAATAAGCAGGGATGGAGGCTTGCGGCTCAATCCACCAACTAACACTGTACATATTTGTAATGTCGCAATGTATCATGGCTAAACATAGAGATAGCAGGGATGAGAGGCTGCGGCTCAATCCACCACTAACGACCCTTGACATTAGGTTAAGTCGCAATGTATATAGATAGTTTTGGGTGTGATGTGACGGCGCGCGGTGGAACAGTGATGAATGTAGCAGGGATGAGAGGCTTGCGGCTCAATCCACCAACACCTTGACATTTTTTAAATGTCGCAACATGTCGTATATATAAACATAGCAATAAGCAGGGATGAGAGCTGCGGCTCAACCATAGCCACTAAACACTGACATTATTTAATGTCGCAATGTATATATAGAACATAGAGATAAGCAGGATGAGAGGCTTGCGCTCAATCCACCACTAACACCTTGACATATTTAAATGTCGCAAGTGTATATATAAGCATAGAAATAAGCAGGGATGAGAGGCTTGCGTCAATCACCACTAAGCACCGTGACATATTTAATGTCGCAGTATATATAAACATAGAATATAGCAGGGATGAGAGCTTGCGGCTCAATCCACCACTAACACGACATTCATTAATTTCGCAATGTATATATAAACATAGAATAAGCAGGGATGGAGCTTGCGGCTCAACCCCACTAACACCTGACATTATTTAATGTCGCAATGTAGTAATAAACTAGAATAAGCAGGGATGAGAGGCTTGCGGCTCAATCCACCACTACACACCTTTGACATTATTTAATGTCGCAGATGTACTATATAAACATAGAATAAGCAGGATGAGAGGCTTGCGGCTCAATCCACCACTAAACCTGACATTATTCAATGTCGGCAATGTATATATTAAACAATAGAATAAGCAGGTGAAGAGGCTTGCGGCTGCAAATCCACCACTAACACCTGACATTATTTAAGTCGCAATGTATATGATAGAACATAGAATAAGCAGGATGAGAGGCTTGCGCTCAAATCCACCCACTAAACACTGACATTATTTAAGTGTCGCAATGTATAATATAAACAAAGAATAGAGCAGGGATGAGAGGCTTGCGGCTCAATCCACCACTAACACTGACATTATTTAATGCGCAATGTTATATATAAACTATAGATAAGCAGGGATGAGAGGCTGCGGCTCAATCCACCACTAACAACCTGAACAATTAGATTGTAAGTCGCAATGGTAGAATATAAACATAGAATAGCAGGGATGAGAGGCTTGCGGCTCAATCACCACTAACCCTGACATTATTTGAATGTCTGCAATGTATATATAAACATAGGCAATAAGCAAGGGATGAAAGCTTGCGGCTCAATCCACCACTAACACCTACATATTAATGTCGGCAATGTATATATCAAACATAGAATACAGCACGGAAGAGAGGGCTTGCGGCTCAATCCACCACTAAACACCTGACATATTTATGTCGCAATGTATATATAAACATAGAATAAGCAGGGAAGAGAGGCTTGCGGCTCAATCCACCACTAACACCTGACATTATTTTAATGTCGAATGTAATATATAAACATAGAATAAGCAGGGAAGAGAGGCTTGCCGGCTCAATCCCCATAAACACCTGACATTATTTTAATGTGCAATGTATATATAAAACATAGAATAAGCAGGGATGAGAGCTTGCGGCTCAATCCACGCACTAACACCATGACTTATTTATGTCCAATGTATATTAAACATAGAATAAAGCAGGGAAGAGAGGCTTGCGGCTCATCCAGCCAACTACACCTGACATTATTTAATGTCGCAATGTTATATATAACAATGAATAAGCAGGGAAGAGAGGCTTGGCGGCTCAATCCACCACTAACACTGACATTATTTAATGTTGCAATGAGTATATACAACATCAGAATAAGCAGGGCGGATGAGAGGCTTGCGGCTCATCCACCACTTAACACCTGACATTGATTTAATTCGCAATGTATATATAAGCCATAGAATAAGCAGGGATGAGCAGGCTTTGCGGCTCAATCCACCACTAACACCTGACATTATTTTAATGTCGCATGTATATATACATAGAATAGTAGCAGGGATGAGAGCTGCGCTCAATCCACCACTAACACCTGACATTATTTAATGTCGCACCATGTATATATAGAAATAGAATAAGCAGGATGAGAAGGCTTGCGGCTCAATCCACCACTACTACCTGACATATTATTTAATTCGGGCAATGTATATATATAACATAGAATAAGCAGGGATGAGAGGCTTGCGCTCAATCCCCACTAACACCCTGACATTGAGTTGTAATGTCGCAATGTATATATATTAACATAGAATAAAGCAGGGATGAGAGGCTTTGCGCCAATCCACCACTAACACCACTGACCATTATTTTAATGTCGCAATGTATATATAAACATAGAATAAGCAGGATGAGAAGGCTTGCGGCTCAATCCACCACTAACACCTGACCATTATTTAATGCGCAAATGTAAATATGATAAACATAGAATAAGCAGGGTGAGAGGCTTGCGGCTCAATCACACCACTAACACTGACATTAATTTAAATGTCGCAATGTATATATAAGCATAGAATAAAGCAGGGATGAGAGGTTGCGGCTCAATCCACCACTAACACCTGAACATTAATTTAATGTCCGCAATGTATAACTCACACATAGAATAAGCAGGGATGCAGAGGCTTGCGGCTATCCACCACTGAACGACCTGCATTATTTAATTTCGCATGTATATATATAAACATAGAATAAGCGGGATGAAGAGGCTTGCGGCTCAAATCCACCACTAACACCTGACCTATTTAATGTCGCATATGTATATATAAAACATAGAATAGAAGCAGGGATGGAGAGGCCTTGCGGCTCAATCCACCACTAACAACCATGACATATTTAATGTCGCAATGTATATATAACATAGAATAAGCAGGGATGAGAGGCTTGCGGATCAATCCACCACTAACACCTGACATTATAATGTCGCACATGTATATATACAACATAGAAATAAGCAGGATGAGAGGCTTGGCGCTCATCGCACCAACTAACACCTGACATTATTTAAATGTCGCAATGTTATATAAACATAGACTAAGCAGGGATGAGGAGGCTGCGGCTAATCCACCACTAAACACCTGACAATTATTTAATGTCGCAATGTATATATAAAACATAGAATAACAGGGATGAGAGCTTGCGGTCAAATCCACCACTAACACCTGAACATTAATTTAATGTCGCAATGTTATATAAACTATAGAATAAGCAGGATGAGAGGCTTGCGGCTCAATCCAACCACTAACAAACCTGACATTAATTTAATGTCGCAATGTATATTATAAACATAGATAAGAGGGATGAGAGGCTTGCGGCTCAAATCCACCACTAACAACCTGACATTATTTTAATGTCGGCAATGTATATATAAACATAGAATAAGCAGGGAAGAGAGGCTTGCGGCTCAATCCACCACTAACACCTGACATTATTTAATGTCGCAATGTATATATAAACATAGAATAAGCAGGGAAGAGAGGCTTGCGGCTCAATCCACCACTAACACCTGAACATTATTTAATGTCGCAATGTATATATAAACATAGAATAAGCCAGGGAAGAGAGGCTTGCGGCTTCAATCCACCACTAACCTATCATTATTTAATGTCGAATGTATATATTAAACATAGAATAAGCCAGGAAGAGAGGCTTGCAGGCTGCCATCCACACTAACACCTGACATTATTTAATGTCGCAATGTATATATAAACCTAGAATAAGCAGGGATGAGGAGGCGTGCCGGCTCAATCGACCACTAACCACCTGAATCATTTAATGTCGCAATCGTAATATATAAACATAGATAAGCATGGGGAAGAGAGGCTTGCGGCTCAATCCACCCACTTAAACCACCTGACATTATTTAATGTCGCAATGTATACTATCATAGAATAAGCAGGGAAGAGGCTTTGCGGCTTCAATCCACACTAACACTTGACATTATTTAATGTCGGCAATGTATATATAAACATAGACAACCGGGGATGAGAGGCTTGCGGCTCAACTCCCACCATTAACACCTGACATATTTAATGTCGCAATGTATATATAACCAATAGAAATAGCAGGGATGAGAGGCTGCGGCTCATCACCACTACAACCTGACTATTTAATGTCGCAATGTATACTATAAACATAGAAATAAGCCAGGGATGAGAGGCTTGCGGCAACAATCCACCACTAACCCTGACATTATTTTAATGTCGCAATGTATATACATAACCATAGAATAAGGCAGGGATGAGACCGGCTTGCGCTCAATCCACCACTACACCTGACACTTAGTTTTATGTCGCAATGTATATAATAAAACATAGAAAAAGCAGGGATGAGGGCCTTGCGGCTCAATCCACCACTGAACCACTGACATTATTTAATGTCGCAGATGTATATATAAACAATAGAAATCAGCAGCGGATCGAGAGGCTTGCGGCTCAATCCACCACTAACACCTGACATTATTTGAATGTCGCAATGTATATATAAACACTAGAATAAGCCAGGGATGAGAAAAACGGGGCTTTTGGGCCCGGGGCTTTTTCAATCCACCACTACACCTGCTTATTTAATGTCGCAATGTATATATAAACATAGAATAAGCCGGGATGAGAAGGGCTTGGCGGCTCAATCCACCAAACTAACACCTTGACATATTTAATGTCGCAATGTATATATAAACATAGAATAAAGCAGGGATGAGAGGCTTGGCGGCTCAATCCACCACTAACACTGACTTATTTTAATGTCGCAATGTATATATAAACATCAGAATAAGCAGGGATGAGGCTTGCGGCTCAATCCACCACTACACCTGGGACATTATTTAATGTCGCAATGTAGTATATAAAAAATAGAATAAGCAGGGATGAGAGGCTTGCGGCTCAATCCAACCACTAACACCTGAACCATTATTTAATGTCGCCAATGTATAATATAACATAGAAAATAAAGCAGGGATGAGAGGCTTGCGGCTCAATCCAACCACTAACACCTGACATTTATTTAATGTCGCAATGTAAATATATAGAACAGATAGAATAAAGCAGGGATGAGAGGCTTGCGGGCTCAATCCAACCACACCACCTGACAACTATTTAATGTCGCAATGTATATATAAACATAGAAAGAGCAGGAAGAGAGGTTGCCGCTCAATCCACCACTAACACCTGACATTATTTAATGTTCGCAATGTATATATAAACATTAGAAAAGCAGGGGAATGAGAGGCTTTGCGGCTCATCCACCACTAACACTGACATTATTTAATGTCGCAATGTTATATATAACATAGAATAGCAGGGATGAGAAGGCTTGCGCTCAATCCCCACTAACACTCTCTGACATTATTTAATGTCGCAATGTATAATAAACATAGAAAAAGCATGGGATGAGAGGCTTGCGGCCAATTCCACACACTAACACCTGACATTAATTTACATGTCGCAATGGTATATATAAACATAGAATATAGCAGGGAAGAGAGGCTTGCCGGCTCAATCCAACCACTAACACCTGACAATTATTTAATGTCGCAATGTATATATAAACATAGAATAAGCAGGGAAGGAGGCTTGCCGGCTCAATCCACCACTAAACACCTGACATTATTTAATGTCGCAATGTATATACTACAACATAGAATAGCAGGGAAGAGGAGGCTTGCCGGCTCAATCCACACTAACACCTGACATTAATTTAATGTCGCAATGATATATATAACATAGAATAAGCAGGGAAGAGAGGCTTGCGGCTCATCCCACACTAACAACCTGACAATTATTTAATTCGCAATGTATATATAAACATACGAATAAGCAGAGGATGAGAGCTTGCGGGCGTCAATCCACCACCTAACACCTGACATTTATTTAATGTCGCAATGTATATATAAACATAGAAAAGCAGGGAAGAGAGGCTTGCGGGCTCAATCCACCACTAACACCTGACATTATTTAAATGTCGCAATGTATAATTATAACAACATAGAATAAGCAGGGAAGAGAGGCTTGCACGCACAATCCCCACTTAACACCTGACATTATTTAATGTCGCATGTTATATCAACATAGAATATAGCAGTGGAAGAGAGGCTTGCGGCTCCAATCCCACCACTAACACCTGACATATTAATGTCGCAATGTATATATAAAATAGAATAAGCAGGGAAGCGAGGGCTTGCCGGCTCAATCCACCACTAACACCTGACATTATTTAATGTCGCAATGTATAATATAACATAGACATTAAGCAGCGGATGAGAGGCTTGCGGCTCAATTCACCACTAACATCCTGAATTATTTAATGTCGCAATGTAATAGTATAAAACTAGAATAGAGCAGGGAAGAGAGGCTTGCGGCTCAATCGCACCAGCTAACACCTGACATTATTTAATGTCGCAATGTAATATATAGAACATAGAATAAGCAGGGAAGAGAGGCTTGCGGCTCAATCCACCACTAAACACCTGACATTATTATGTAAGCAATGTATATATAAACATAGAATAAGCAGGGAAGAGAGGCTTGCGCTCATCCACCACTAGCCCTGGACGATTATTAATGTCCCGCAATGTTAAATATAAACATAGAATAAGCAGGGAGAGACAGGCTTGCGGCTCAATCCACCACTACACCTGACATTATTTAATGTCGAATGTATATATAATCATAGAAAGCGGGAAGAGAGGCTTGCGGCTCAATCGCCGCACCACTAACACCTGACATTATTTAATGTCGCAATGTATATATAAACATAGAATAAGCAGGGATGAGAGGCTTGCGGCTCAATCCACCACTAACACCTGACATTATTTAATGTCGCAATGTATATTATAGAATAGCAGCAGGATGAGAGGCTTGCGGCTCATCCAAACCACTACAACCTGACATTATTTAATGTCGCGAATGTAATATTAACATAGAATAAGCAGGGATGAGAGGATTGGCGGCTACATCCACCACTAACACCTGTGACATTATTTAATGTCCAATGTATATATAAAGCATAGAATAAGCAGGGAAGAGAGGCTTGCGGCTCAATCCACCACTAACACCTGACATTATTTAATGTCGCAATGTATATATAAACATAGAATAAGCAGGGAAGAGAGGCTTGCGGCTCAATCCACCACTAACACCTGACATTATTTAATGTCAGATGAGATAGATTAATATAGCAGTTGGTGTTAGAGGCTTGTAGTTCAATCCCTTTAACATTTACATTATTTAATGTCGCAATGTATATTATAGCCATAGAATAAGCAGGGATTGAGAGGCTTGCGGCTCAATCCACCACTAACACCTGACATTATTTAATGTCGCAATGTATATATACACATAGAATAAGCAGGGATGAGAGGCTTGCGGCAATCCCACCACTACCTGACTTACGATTATTTAATGTAGCACGGCAATGTCACTATATATACATAAACATAGATATAAGAATTTAAGTAGGGAAGAGAGGGCTTGCGGCTCAATCCATCCACTACACCTGACATTATTTAATGTCGATGTATATAAACATAGAATAAGCAGGGAAGAGAGGCTTGCGGCTGCACTACGCACTCACCTGACTTATTTAATGTCGCATTATGTTATATAAAGTGAACTAAATAAGCAGGAATGAGAGGCTTGCGGCTCAATCCACCACTAACACCTGACATTATGTAATGTCGCAATGTATATATAAACATAGAATAAGCAGGGATGAGAGGCTTGCCGGCTCATCCACCACTAACACCTGACATTATTTAATGTCGCGTGATATATAAAACATAGAATAAGCAGGGATGAGAGGCTTGCGGCTCAATCCACCACTAACACGCTGACATTATTTAATGTTCGCAATGTATATATACAACATAGAATAAGCAGGGATGAGAGGCTTGCGGCTCAACTTTCCACTAACACCTGACATTATTTAATGTCGCAAGTGTATATATAAACATAGAATAGCAGGGATGAGAGGCTTGCGGCTCAATCCACCACTAACAACCTGACATTATTTAATGTCGCAATGTATATATAAACATAGAATAAGCAGGGATGAGAGGCTTGCGGCTCAATCCACCACTAACACCTGACATTATTTAATGTCGCAATGTATATATAAACGTATATATACATTGCGAGCCCCACAGTTTCAATACATGAGGGGCTAAAACAAAACAAGTCCTATGCAGCGTCGCAAGCAACGCCAACAATTGGCGGAGAGTGTTCGTGACGGAGCGACAGGTGGCAACGGAAGTGAGTTAGTTACGAGAACGTTGGCTGACGCGCCAGGCTTCGTCTCTGTCAGACGGTCGGTCAGTCGGTCGGATGGACAAATTGGTAACCCTGGGGGCTCCCGCTCCCTTGAAGAGGGGCCCCGCCTAACAGAAACTGATGAACTGAAACCGAAACAATCGTTTTACTGACAGGGGCTCTGAGTTAGTGCTACAGTGATAATTGAATTATACAATTATAATTTAATCACCATCCCCAATTAATATTTGTTCGCTTCTAAATCACATATGTATTGGTCACCAATTCAACCACCCTCGTGAATCTCACCACCCTAAAATAAAACCCACCTATCAATCTCACCACCCTCGTGAATTTCACCACCCTAAAAAACACCCGCCTAACAATCTCACCAACCTTACCATATGTTTGGCCACTGCCAATGGCCAGGTATTCTTGAAGGTGCTTAATTTTGCTATTTCTTTCTCCGTGCGACGCTTCGCAAATTGAGCAACTCTATGCGATCCCAGTGCAGCGCACTGGCCCTCAAACCCCGCGAAGCGCAAAGAGCGGAGGGAGTTCGGGGGGACATTTCTGACTAGTTAAGCCAGGCACGTGAGTCGCCATGCAGCGATGGAACGGTGATGGGTCGCACAAAACAAAAACTTATGAGGTGTTTCAAAGAAAGGCTTGGTATCCTGCTGCCTCTGTTTTTTTCCGCGCGCGACGCGTCGCAAATTGAGGCAACTCGATGCGATCCCAGTGCGACGCGCTGCCCCCCAAACCCCACGAAGCGCAAAGAGCGGATGGGGTTCGGGGGAACATTTTTGCTGGACTCAGACGTCGCCATGTAGCAAAGGAACATTGATGGGTCGCATAAAACAAAACTTATTAGGTATTTCAAAGAAAGGCTTGGTATCCTGCTGCCTCTATTTTTCTTCTGTACGTTTTGAAAATTGAGAGACTCGGTGCGACCCCAGTGCGACGCGCTGCCCCCCTATACCTCCAAGGAGCGCGGACCCCTTGGGCTTTGGGGGGGCATTTTTGACTAGTTTTGCTGGACCCATACGTCGCCATGTAGCGATGGAATGGTGATGGGTTGCACATAACAAAAGTTACGAGGTGCTTCAAAGAAAGGCTTGGTATCCTGCAGCCTCTGTTTTTGTTAGCGACCAGGGATATTTTTTCCGCTGTACATAGCGATCGCTAGTTTTGACCCCGCTGTAAAAAAGTATACAAAAAGTTTTTTTTGTGTGCCCAAATCGCCCCGAAATGCTACCAAAAGCTACCAAACGCTGACCCTGGAGGAGGCCTAGAACCATGAAGCTAGAAAACCCCACTTTCAGGTTTGAAAAAGAACAACTATTTGCGACGCGTCACAAATTGAGCGACTAGGTGCGACCAGTGCGACGCGCTGCCCCCCAAACCCCAAGGAGCGCGGAGCCCTTGGGCTTCGGGGGGCATTTTTGACTAGTTTTGCTGGACCCATACGTCGCCATGTAGCGATGGAACGGTGATGGGTCGCACAAAACAAAACTTATGAGGTGTTTCAAAGAAAGGCTTGGTATCCTGCTGCCTCTGTTTTCTTTTGCGACGCGTCACAAATTGAGCGATTAGGTGCGGCCCCAGTGCGACTTGCTGCCCCCCCAACTCCAAGGAGCAGGCTTTTGGGGCATGTTAGAGGTTGGGGTTGGTGTTGGACGGTGGTGTTGGAGGGTGGTGTTGGAGGGTGGTGTTGGAGGGTGGTGTTGGAGGATGGTGTTGGAGGATGGTGTTGGAGGTTGGTGTTGGAGGATGGTGTTGGAGGATGGTGTTGGAGGATGGGGTTGGAGGATGGTGTTGGAGGATGGTGTTGGAGGATGGGGTTGGAGGATGGGGTTGGAGGATGGTGTTGGAGGATGGTGTTGGAGGATGGTGTTAGAGGGTGGTGTTGGAGGATGGTGTTGGAGGATGGTGTTGGAGGATGGTGTTGGAGGATGGTGTTGGAGGATGGTGTTGGAGGATGGTGTTGGAGGATGGTGTTGGAGGATGGTGTTGGAGGATGGGGTTGGAGGATGGGGTTGGAGGTAAACTGACCTACAAAACAAACTTGAAAAAAAACTGGCCTAAAAGGTTTGAGTACGAATGGAAACAACTGATTAAATGAACCTCCATACCACACATTAAACCACAACTTCTACAGTGGGTATATTCATTTTGTGTTGTGTTGTTGTGTGTTGGTGCGCCACACAGTCGACCACAATTTCTTGGGTGGGTGGATTCATTTAAAAGCTTAATACAAATACTAATACAAATAAATAAAAAAAGGATGGAAACAACTGATGATCTGAACCTCCCTACCCACTTATAATTGAATCATCCCCATAAAAAAGCATTTAAACGGATTTCAATTCAAATTTATATTTATATTTATATTTCAATTACTCACTGCTTACTACACAGGGGCCGAGTGCGATGCGGGGACTTTAAGTTTCAGGTATGTACGTGTGCGTGTGTGTGTTGGGGTGTGTTTGGGGTGTGTTGGGGGTGGGGGGCATGTGTGGGGGTGTGTGTGCATGTGTGTGTGTGTTGGGGTGGGTGGGGGGGGGGCATGTGTGGGTGTGGGTGTGCATGTGTGTGTGTGTGGGGGGGGGGGGAGTAAGTATGTAAGTGGGTAGGGTGTGTGGGGGTAAGTGTATGTGGGGGTGGGGGGGGTGGGGTGGGGGCATGTGTGGGTGTGTGGGGTGCATGTGTGGGTGTGTGGGTGTGTGTGGGGGGGGGGGATGATGGTGTGTGGGGGGTAAGTGTATGTGTGGGGTGTGGAGGGGGATTGTGATGTTTCTTGGGTGGGGGGGCTTGGCACTGTTTTGTTTCGGGGCTATGCGTAAAACAGGCTAACGGCTCAACTCCACTACAAACACCTGACATAACAGTTGGCAGGGATTTTTAATGTTTTTTTGTATGTATTTTTTTTATTATTTTGTTAGTACTAGCAAGACTGAGTATAAGCCTGGGAAAACATTTTATGATTATTTTATGATTATTTATTTTTATGATTATTTTGTCTATTATTAGCAAGCCTGTGTATAAGCCTGGTAAAATAGGCTAACGGCTCAACTCCACTACAAACACCTGACATAACAGTTGGCAGGGATTTTTAATGTTTTTTTGTATGTATTTTTTTTTATTATTTTGTTAGTACTAGCAAGACTGAGTATAAGCCTGGGAAAACATTTTATGATTATTTTATGATTATTTATTTTTATGATTATTTTGTCTATTATTAGCAAGCCTGTGTATAAGCCTGGGAAAATAGGCTAACGGCTCAACTCCACCACAAACACCTGCCGTGAAAAGAGAGGATTTGTTTTGTTTTCTAGCAGACCGTGTATATGCTATAAGGGAAAACAGGCTAACAGATCAACTCCACCACAAACACCTGACGTTACAAGGGGGGTCGGGGGTTTGGTGGGTTGTAGTCATACACATATACAGTTGTTTTTGTATGCATTAGTATCGTGTATTATTAGCAACGCTGTGTTTATGCCTGGGAAGACAGGCTAACGGCTCATCTCCACCACAAACACCTGACATTACAAGGGGGTTCGGGGGTTCGGGGGGTTACGGGTTAGCGTGAGGGTTAGTGGGTAAGGTCAGACACATAAGAATACAATCAAAGAAGTGAGTGGAAGTAAGAAACAAAAAAATTAACAGTTTCCGATTGTACAAAACAACAATATTTAACAGTTACAAAACAACAATATTTAACAGTTACAAAACAACAATATTTAACAGTTACAAAACAACAATATTTAACAGTTACAAAACAACAATATTTAACAGTTACAAAACAACAATATTTAACAGTTACAAAACAACAATATTTAACAGTTACAAAACAATAATATTTAACAGTTACAAAACAACAATATTTAACAGTTACAAAACAACAATATTTAACAGTTACAAAACAACAATATTTAACAGTTACAAAACAACAATATTTAACAGTTACAAAACAACAATATTTAACAGTTACAAAACAACAATATTTAACAGTTACAAAACAACAATATTTAACAGTTACAAAACAACAATATTTAACAGTTACAAAACAACAATATTTAACAGTTACAAAACAACAATATTTAACAGTTACAAAACAACAATATTTAACAGTTACAAAACATTTAACAGTTTTTTTTTTCCAATAAAATAAGTGAGTGGAAGTAAGGTACAAAACATTTAACAGTTTCCGATTTGCTTGCCCGTCGTACGCCTGATTTAACAGTTTCCGATTTGCTTGCCCGTCGTACGCCTCATTTAACAGTTTCCGATTTGCTTGCCCGTTGCCCGCCTGATGAACTGAGGACCCTAACCCTGGGAAGGGGCGGTTACAATTACACTTCTCTCCTTCTCCCTCAATCCCTTATCCATACACACCAGCCCTCCCCCCCCCCCCCCCCCCCCCCCACACACACACACACACACACACACACACGCCACCTCCCCACCAACTACACACCACACACCACACACACACACACCACCTCCCCCCCCCCCACACACACACACACACACACACACACACACACACACACCCCACACACACACCCCACACACACACCCCACCCCACCCACACACACAACCCCCCCCCCCCACACCCACACACACACACACAACACACACACCAACCCACTCCTCCCTACCTTGTGGTGCTTGCGTTCAGGCCTAGACAGTAGGAGAGCCTTCTCCGTGCTATGTGGACCAACAACCTCACCACCCACCAACCACCACCCACCACACCACCACACCACACACACACATCCACACAAACACCCACACACTCCCCCACAAACCTTGTGGTGCTTGCGTTCAGGCCCAGACAGTACGAGAGCCATCTCGGTGCTGCGTTGCCTACCCCCCACCCCACCCAGCCCCCACCCCACACCCACCAACCACCAACCACCAACCTCACCACCCACCAACACTGTCATACAGAATCAACAGACTCAACCACTCCTCCCTACCTTGTGTTGTTCAGGCCTAGACAGTACGAGAGTCTTCTCAGTGCTGTGTGGATCGACAACCTCGCCAGCTGCCCACCCAACCACCCACTCACAAATACACACCCACCACCCACCACCCACCACCACCCACCTTCACCCCCCACCCCTCAACCCCCCCCACACACATGCACACACCTTGTGGTGCTTGCGTTCAGTCCCAGACAGTACCAGAGCCTTCTCAGTGCTGGGTGTGGCACCGACTGCACCAGCTGCTTTGCCCACCCACCCTTTCATCCACACACACAGGCCCCCCAACCCTACCCCCCCAACCACTCCCCACACACACCTTGTGGTGCTTGCGTTCAGGCCCAGACAGTACCAGAGCCTTCTCAGTGCTGGGTGTGGCACCGACTGCACCAGCTGCTTTGCCCACCCACTCCCTCATCCACACACACTGCCCCCCCCCAAACCCACTCCCCCAACCACTCCACCACAAACACCTTGTGGTGCTTGCGTTCAGGCCCAGACAGTACCAGAGCCTTCTCGGTGTTGGGGGGGGCACCGACTGCACCAGCTGCTGCTTCATCTGCAGACACCTTGCTGGCAGCTCCATCTGCGGCAGCCTTGCTGGCAGTTTCAACACGACTCGTCTTCATCCTACGTGTGGTGTGGGGGTGGGGGTGGGGGGGTAGGGTGTAGGGGTGGGGTGGGGTGGGGTGGGGTGGGGTGGGGGGGGATAACTGTGTGTGTGTGTGTGTGTGTGTGTGTGTGTGTGTGTGTGTGTGTGTGTGTGTGTGTGTGTGTGTGTGTGTGTGTGTGTATGTGTGTGTGTGTTTGTGTGTGTGTGTGTGTGTGTGTGTGTGTATGTGTGTGAGCGTGTATGTGTGTGTATGTGTGTGTGTGGTGTGTTGGTGTGTGTGTGTGTGTGTGTGTGTGTGTATGTGTGTGCGTGTGTTTGTGTGTGTGTGTGTGTGTCTGTGTGTGTGTGTGTGTGTGTGTGTGTGTGTGTGTGTGTGTGTGTGTGTGTGTGTGTGTGTGTGTGTGGTGTGTGTGTGTGTGTGTGTGTGTGTGTGTGTGTGTGTGTGTGTGTGTGTGTGTGTGTGTGTGTGTGTGTGTGTGTGTGTGCGTGTGTGTTCATTGGGTTGCATGGGGGAGCATGGGGGTGTGCATGTGTGTGTGTGTTCATTGGGTTGCATGGGGGCGCATGTGTGTGTGCATGTGTGTGTGCCTATGCATGTGTGGTAGTGCATGGTTGAACTTACCCCCAGATGCGTTCCAGTAGTGAGAGATCCCCGCCTTTCTTTCCATCCATACCATCACCTTCCTCACCACCTCCCACAGTGCTTGTGCTGAATGCTCGAGCTTGTGTGGGCTTTGACCAGGACCTCAGGGACCCAGGTACCGAATTTACTAGGTACCTCAGCCGTATCGCTGACGGGGCGGAGGAGGAGAGAAGGGACATGGAGGGGTCAGAGGATCAGATCTGACGGGGAGCGGGAGAAAGCTGTGGGGGGTGTAGGGGGGTTGGGGGTAGGGGGACAGAGGACGCAACCGAATTAACGTGGAGCTAGGTCCTGACAAGACGATTTTCGAAAAACAGAGCGTTTGGGGCGGAGCCAACGTAACGAAGAAAATAAAGAGAATAAAATAGAACGCCGAGCGGCGTGTCGATAGTTTGGGAACGAGAAGAACCAGAAGATGATGAGCTATGTTACGAGTGTGGTGCGACGTGCATCGTGCATGCATGTGGTGACGTTGCAGTAGGAGGGTCCGGGGGCTGGGTCGGGCTGGGTCGGGGGAGCTGGGCGGAATGTACGATCTCCGCACCCAATTGCCCCAGGACCTCAACGCTTGCCCTGGCCCCCCGCCCTGGACCCCCAATTGTCTGCAACACGGCTGCAACCTGCAACCTGCATGAAGCCACGCCACTTCGAACTCCCCCGCCATGGCGATGTTCCTCGCTGCACTAAGCTGCCCTACATCAGACTTCCGCGCTGTGCTTCGTTCCTCGAAGCCAAACTACTTCAAACACACCCTCTTTGCATCAAGCCACGCCACCTGAGGCTTCACCCCTCCAGGTGACAATGCAGCCAAAGAGCTCGTCCCCGACAGAAAGATAGGCACTCAGTGCGAGTAGCCAAGTTTGACGCGCTGCGCCTCGTTCCACGAAGCCACGCTACTTCAAACACTCCCTCTTTGCCTCGTTGCGTCAAGCCACGCCAACTGAGGCTTCACCCTTCCTTCCGAGCACCCAAGTTTAACGTCGTGTTCCAAGCAGCCTTAGAAGTTCTACTAGCAGCTATCGGGGCCCAAGTAAGCAGCAGCCCCAAAAGGCTCTGACGTGGCACCCTCAATACACCAAGGTGAATAATGTAGCACTTGTGCTACAAGCAGCACCGTCAAGGAAACCCTACTCTCCCTAGGCCCGGATAGCCAAGCTCTTGTACTGCCGAGTTCCCCCCAGGGTTGTTCAAAACAGTATGTTTCACGTCTTGCTAGACAGACAGCTAGCTTATGAAGTTCCCAGCCGCGGTACATTTTATCGGTGACATACTAGGTCAACATATTAATCGATTCAACACACACACACAATCTTGAGGGTCTATATCGGGTCTATATTGTTACAAACTTGGTCCCAGATTCACATATGAATAGATTCAACACACATGCACATTCGTGAAGGTCTATATTGTGAAAAACGCAGATGTGGCTCGTGATATGTAGATGTTGGCTAATGCAATCTAGATGTTAACTCCAGGGTACTACATTTTGTCAAATTGGTCAGCGCGTAAAGCGCACAAACGTCAAATTGGTCAGCGCTTTGTAGCGCAAAAAGCGCAAAAACTGCGAGCTGCGCCCACAGGGGGTTGAAAAAACTGTGCGAAACGCGCAGTAGGGCTGAAAAATAATGTAATTTAATGTAATGCATTGAAATTCTGCATATGTTAATGGTACATAATGCAAATTAATGTAACTAATAATGGTATGTTATGCAATTCAATGTAATGTAATGAAATTCTACATAGATTTAGAAAGTAGTTTCATCCGGAAATGTATCAATGGTAAAATAACCCTTATAACATCCACACACTCTTCTTCCTCCACAGCCTAGTACTGCCAAGTACTGCCTACTACTTCCTAGTCCTGCCTAGTACTTCCTTCTTACCCTCTAACACCCACACACTTTTCTTCCTCCACAGCCTAGTACTGCCAAGTACTGCCTACTACTTCCTAGTACTGCCTAGTACTTCCTTCTTAACCTCTAACACCCACACACTCTTCTTCCTTCACAGCCTAGTACTGTCAAGTACTGCCTAGTACTACCTAGTAATGCCTTCTTACCTTTTAACACCCACACACTCTTCTTCCTTCACAGCCTAGTACTGTCAAGTACTGCCTAATACTGCCTAGTAATGCCTTCTTACCTTTTAACATCCACATTCTCTTCTTCCTCTACAGCTTGTTACTGCCCAGTACTGCCTAGTACTGCCTTAGTACCTTCTAACATCAACATTATATTCTTCCTCTACAGCTTGGTACTGCCCAGTACTGCCTAGTACTGCCTAGTACTGCCTTAGTACCTTCTAACATAAACATTCTCTTCTTCCTCTACAGCTTGGTACTGCCTAGTACTGCCTAGCACTGCCTAGTACTGCCCAGTACTGCCCAGTACCGCCTTCTTACCTTCCAACATCCACATTCTCTTCTTCCTCTACAGCTTGGTACTGCCTAGTACTGCCTGAGCTGTCCTACTACAACCCTATAGTATGGCCTCTTCGGGAGAGGGTGGAGGGGGTGCAAGGCCTGGCCAAGCCAATTCCGAGACCATGAGCCAGCGTGAGAGAGCATTAGCTGTGAGTTCCACTCAGCAGAAGACCGATGCCAGCCTGGCAGAGGCTAGTCGACAGATTGAGGAGGCGCAGGTGAGAGGGGGGGAAGGGGGGCACTGGTTTTTGTAGAGGGGGGAAGGGGGAAGAGGGCCCCATGTGATGCCAGCCTGGCAGAGGCTAGGCGACAGAGTGAGGAGGTGCAGGTGAGAGGGAGGGGGAAGGGGGGCACTGATTTATTTTGTGGGGGGGGAGGGGGGGGGGGGAAGGGGGAGGGGTAAAGGGGCGCAGGTGATGCCAGCCTGGTGGAGGCTAGGCCACACATTGATGAGGCGCAGGGGAGGGGAAGGACGAGAGGGAGGGGGAGAGGGGGCGCAGGTGATGCCAGCCTGGCGGAGGCTAGGCCACACATTGATAAGGCGCAGGGGAGGGGAAGGAGGAGAGGGAGGGGGGAGGGGGCGCAGGTGATGCCAGCCTGGCGGAGGCTAGGCCACACATTGATGAGGCGCAGGGGAGGGGAAGGAGGAGAGGGAGGGGGAGAGGGGGCGCAGGTGATGCCAGCCTTGTGGAGGCTAGGCAGATTTGGGTGGGTGGGTGGGGTTGGGGGGAAGGGGGAGGGGGGGAAAGGTGTCGCAGGTGATTCCAGCCTGGAGGAGGCTAGGCTACAGATTGTTGAGGCACGGGTGAGGGGAAGGGGGAGGGGGGAAGAGATGATGCCAGCCTGGCAGATGCTAGGCAGCAGAATGATTGATGAGGCGCAGGTGAGGGGAAGGGGGAGGGGGGGTAAGGGGGTGCAGGTGATGCCAGCCTGGCGGAGGGTAGAAGATTGAGGAGACGCTAGTGAGGGGAAGGGGGAGGGGGGGCAAGGGGGCACAGGTGATGCCAGCCTGGCGGAGGATAGGCGACAGATGTGTGTGTGTTTATTGTCCGCTCTTATCCTCATTTCCTGCCCAACCCACTTTCTCATGTTTACCCCCCTATTGCCCATTCAGTCATCTGGCATCGCGGTACTGGAGGCACTACAACAGCAACGAGGGACAGTACAGAAAGCTGGTACCAAGCTAACTGAAGTAGGGGGTGAATTAGACAAGGCTGAGGGCTTGCTGAAAACCATGGAGAAGAGGAACACCTGGTGGGGGTTGTTTGGGTAGACGACAGGTTGACACCCACACCACACAACGGCAAAAAACTGCACAATATACTGTACTGTATAGAGAGAGATTACAAACTACGCCCATTAAATACAATGCTACATTAAGAATACAAAATTGAATAAAATGAACTGAATCCCAGATGCGCAGCATTTATTCAGGATGGGCATTTGGTGTAAAGCGAAGTGATCTCACTGTTAGATGCCTTCTGCCAGTTATGTGTAGGGACCGGCTCATAATATGATGTTGCCCGAAAGGCGAGTATGATATAATATGATATCATACAAATTGCAACATATGATCGATATTGTATATAAATGGTAACTTTGGCCTAGACAGACTGCCGGCATGATGACGTGATATCATATGATATCATGATGCCGCTCCCTAGCTATGAGACCGGGCTCACAACGATTGAGCAAGGACGTGAAAGCTGATTATCCAGAAGGATATTCAAGTGACTTCTATAGAAGGCGGACGAATTTATAATAGTAGTGGACACACTTATTTGGAACTGTGATTGTCCGTTGCGTCGGACACTGAGTTGGCATAGTGCACGCGTGGTCCTGGTGCTCCAGGACCCGGGTTGCCTGCCGCCAGGCCATAGGCTAGCTATGGCCTGCACGTGTCTTCAGGATCTTCCTGGAGACTTCCTTTTCTATATAGCCGCACGAGTTGCGATGATAAGCTATCTGCTCCTTCAGTCTTCACTGTGTAACGACTCTATCGATTGAAAGGTTATCGGCCCGGCCGCTACCCGCAGACAACGCCCCTGCGCCCGTGCCAAGTGGATCTTGAGCCCTGCACAAGGTAACAGTTTTCCCTCAGACTAGCTCGACGGCTTGAGTACTGCTTTTGGCCCTGGATTGCCTATGTCTTCACGTGAGAAATCTAACCTGCGCTGCCTACTGCCCACACAACCCTCCCGTTGTCTCTACCATCCGTCACAGACGAAACGTAGACGCAGTCCAGGAATCTGAGTAGATCTTCGACGTGAGTTGTACACTCATCAGATCACACACAGCGTTGCGCAATCCCCTAAAGATTGCTTGTGCCACGGAGTTTCAACCCTGCACACCCTCGTACCCCCCACCCCCGACACCCCCACCCCCCACCCCACCCCCCCCCTCCCTCCCCTCCTGCCCTCTAATTCCGTCACCCATTCCCCACTTCCTGCTACTATCTCCACCATTACAGACCAACAAGACCCATTTGGTTCCCCCTTTGTTGTCAACACTCCCTCACCACTCCCTCCGAACCGCACACCCAAGACTGAAGCCCGACAAGCTTCACACCCGGATTACCCACAGGCCGGTTTATTAACCCGGTGTGAAGACCAAGACCCCATGACCCCAGCGCCGCGACAGACAATATGGCGACTCCAGTCAAGCCCCCTGCACTCATCTTCGACGGCACGCCCGCTGTCCCATGGCACAAGTTTGGACCCTTCCTCATCCGTCACCTTAGATCCCACCCTGGGTGCATCTCCGTTGCCATTGAGGCAGCGAAACCCGTTGCCCCCGCCGATGAGCCAGCAGATGCCGACGGATACCCATTGGAGGATTCTCATTATCCGAATGTGGACCACGCTAACGCAGTTATTGCGGCTCGTGTTGTTTCCCACCCAATCAACATGGTAAAGAATGCTGTTGCCATGAACGAGATCCTAAAACACTGCTCCGAACCTATCCAACAGGCCATCCTTGCTAACACTACCGTTGTTGCTAAGGCCTACAGGTTCCTCAAGCTCACATATGGAGAACGGAACTCTGACCTGGAAACAGGGGCAGTGAGATCCATGTACAACCTCAGCATGACCACCACTGAGCCACTACAAATGTACCTCTCTCGCAGCTATGAGCTCTATACCTTGCTTCCCCAAGTAAATGGGGTCAGCAACACTTCCATCCCTGCATTCCTCAGCATAATTGTCCAAGGACTTGCACCTCGCCCATAGTACAATGGATTCGGGTTCTCCTTCCACAACTCTGTCTGCCCTGACTTTGCCTCCTTCCAGACTCAAAATCATCAGGTACCAAGTCTCAAATCAAATCTCTGACTCTACCATCTCCCCAGAAGAGACTGAGCACATGGCAGCTGCTGCTTTCCACGGCCGCACAAGGAAGAACCGTATCCCATCCACCCAGATGACCTGCTGGAACTGCAATGGTTTTGGGCACAACTCCGTAAATTGCACCAGTCCCTCCACAGAACTGAAGTACAGGCCCCCTCCGTTCTCATCCACATCTGCACGTAGGGGGCTCCCCACTGGCTAGTCTTGCTATAGCTACTATTATATGATGAGTGATAGCATCAGGTGCAGTGTCATCATCAGGCTTCTATCTTGATCTTGTCCCTCTACTCATCCCAGCATGCTGATGACTTGCTCCTTGTCCACCATGCTGCAATATGTGGAAGTCACTGCCTGCCGGAGCTGCAGCAGCATGAAAGGAAGGAGGTGGAGTTAGAAGATTATTAGTTGCTTGACCAAGCACAAGCCACTTGAATAATCAACGAATCAGCAAGCAAGAAAGCGTTCACGTGGTAGCAATTACGATGATGAGACAGATAGATGGTCACTCGGGGAACGACCCGTTTTGCGCGGGGTTGCGTAAAGGTTCCCGTTCGGTTGCGCAGTTGCGCCTATCAGGTTAATGACTAATGGTGTACGGAAGGCGCTCCGCGCCCTAGAGCATGACTCAGTGATCACGTGACTTGTGGCCACGTGGGTGGACTCTTTGACGGAATTCGAACGCACTGCAGCTTTCCGGACGTCCAACTTGAATGCGTTGCATTGCGATAGTAGCGCATAATAGACGCTTCCTCGTCGATTTAGAGGATCAGGACGTGGACGATTGTGGACCGTTTATTCTGCGTTGACTGTCCAGTCGCAGAGTTGGCATAGTGTGTTCATTCTGGCGCAACTCTTTAGTCTGGGTTTAGTTCATTGCGTTTCTCAAATGATGTAGTCTGGCGCAACTCTTTAGTCTGGGTTTAGTTCATTGCGTTTCTCAAAGGATGTAGTCTGGCGCAACTCTTTAGTCTGGGTTTAGTTCATTGCGTTTCTCAAAGGATGTAATCTGGCGCAACTCTTTAGTCTAGGTTTAGTTCATAGCGTTTCTCAAAGGATGTAGTCTGGCGCAACTCTTTAGTCTGGGTTGAGTTCATTGCGTTTCTCAAAGGATGTAGTCTGGCGCAACTCTTTAGTCTGGGTTGAGTTCATTGCGTTTGTCAAAGGATGTAGTCTGGCGCAACTCTTTCGTCTGGGTTGAGTTCATTGCGTTTCTCAAAGGATGTAGTCTGGCGCAACTCTTTCGTCTGGGTTGAGTTCATTGCTTTTCTCAAAGGATGCAGTCTGGCGCAACTCTTTAGTCTGGGTTGAGTTCATTGCGTTTCTCAAAGGATGTAGCCCGGCGCAATTATTTCGTTTGGGTTGAGTTCATTGCGTTTCTCAAAGGATGTAGTCTGGCGCAACTCTTTAGTCTGGAATGAGATTGGGGCACTTGACAAGCATAAAATATCCATGCAACAGATCATGTATGTCAGTTTACAATCAAGGGGTGAGCCGTGATAAGTCTATAAACTGTTAAATCCACTCGGGGTGCTTTTAAAGTTCTCACCCCAAGAAATCCTAAGAGTACACGTGACGTTCCATCAAGAAGTGCTGTTCATCCTCTACTACTAAGAGGATATTCTCCGTCGAGCATCCCCATTTCACAGCATCTACAATTTAGAGGGATATACCACGACCCCATGTGTCAGATTCGATATTTTTCGGAGTGTCTATCACAAGGATCTCTATGCATCCAACTAAATATGTATGTCAATAGCATGTAGGACAAGTCTGATCAGGTCCAATATGAAACCTGCATAACCCAAGGTATACCCAACCTAATAGGAGGCAAGGAAGGAGGCATGAAGGTACTCCAACTGCCGGAGGTGTGGCAACCTAACCACTTAGGCAAGGATTGTGACAAGCAAGGAAAACCAACCGCTAGGAGAGTCAAGGAAGAGGACTAGACAGACCACATGACGACATAGTGAGTCAAAGAAGAAAACTAGCAAGTACAACCGACCGCATAGAGAGGGAAAGAAGGGGGCTAGCAAGTCAACCCGATCATCATTTCTCTACGTTCTCGCTGAGTCTATATCTGTACATCATCAGCATTTGTAGTTACTTCATGCCAGCAATCTTGCCATTCCGATTACATCCATCCCTCCTCTTGGCCTGCAAGACATGCATACACGGAAGGAGATTCATACATATATTCGCAAGCCAGTCAGATAATCAGGTACTATGTTAGTTAATTGATCATTATATAGATAGTTACCAATAGCTAGTTCAGATGCCTAGATGTTGCTAACTCGCCCAGAAGGCTGAGAGTCTGGTGAATGCAGATGAACTAGCTTGCAAGCTCGTTCTGGTCCATTCAGATTTGTATCTAGTTATGAAGGTGTGTTTCAGAAGCATGCGGGTCAGGTGAATACATATTTGTATCCTTGCAAGCTAGTTCATGTGCCAACACATGGCAATTTAGTAATGAAGTATAACAATAATGTGATTGCATATTGACCATCTTGCAAGCTAAATAGTTTTCAATGTCACTAACATGGCCTCTACTTAGTTGCCAAACTGTGTGCCGTCTTGAGGTACAAACAGAGTCTGACTGCATTTCAGGCATAACGAGAAGATTTTAGATTATGGTGGTAAGCAGGAATAGGGCCCAGTGAAAACAGATCAACCAACTTGCAAGCTGCCAGCAGGTAACTGCCCGGCCTAGAAGGTTGAGCGTCAGGTACCAGATGAATCAAATGTTGCCCATTTAATCAAGTTAATTAATTCCCTTGGCTATACAACGTCGCAAAATGTGCCGCACCTGCACTGAGAGGGGGCAATATTCCTGCTAGCGATAAGAGCACAGGTCCCTGCAAATAAATAAGAGCCAGATAGTAAGTCAGGTTGTTAGACAGGCTGTGAGTCAGATAGTGAGTCAGGTTGTAAGAGCAGAACGCAGCGATGGAAGCATCGAGGCAATAAGTAAGACAGTAGGCAGCACAACAATAAGCAGGTAGGAAGTAAGCTGCTCTGCAAAAATTAATCAGGGAGGCAGAAAGCAACACCACAATCAGCATGTTAGCAGTACGCAGCATCGCTGCAAGCAGCAAGACAATAAGCAACACCACAATAGAAAAGTAAGCAGTAAGCGGCACCATTGTAAGAAGCAAGACAGCAGGCAGCACCAGCATAACCTTGTAAGCAGCACGTAGCACGGCTGCAAGCATCGAAACAATAAGATACAACACAATAAGCAGGTAAGCAGTACGCAGAACTGGTGCAAGCATCAAGACAATGAGCAACACCACAATAAGCAGGTAGTCAGTACACAGCACCACTGGACACAGCAAGACAGTATGCAGCACAACAATAAGCATTAAGGAGTACGCAGCGCCATTGCAAGCAGCACGACAGTAAGCAGCACCACAATAAGCATTAAGCAGTACGCAGCAACGCTGCAAGCATCAAGACAATGAGCAACACCACTATAATGAGGTAGGCAGTACACAGCAATACTGCAAGCAGCAAGACAGCAAGCAGCACAACAATAAGCATTAAGGAGTACGCAGCGCCATTGCAAGCAGCACAACAGTAAGCAGCACCACAATAAGCATTGAGCAGTACGCAGCAACGATGCAAGCATCAAGACAATAAGCAACACCACTATAAGCAGGTAGGCAGTACACAGCACCGCTGCAAGCAGCAAGACAGTATGCAGCACAACAATAAGCATTAAGGAGTACGCAGCGCCATTGCTAGCAGCGCGACAGTAAGCAGCACCAAAATAAACATTAAGCAGTATGCAGCAACGATGCATGCATTGTGACAATAAGCAACACCACAATAAGCAGGAAGGCAGTAAACAGCACAACTGGAAGCAGCAAGACAGCAAGCATCACAACAATAAGCATTAAGGAGTACGCAGCGCCATTTCAAGCAGCACGACAGTAAGCAGCACCACAATAAGCATTAAGCAGTATGCAGCAACGCTGCAAACATCGAGACAATAAGCAACACCACAATAAGCAGGAAGGCAGTACACAGCACCACTGCAAGCAGCAAGACAGCAAGCAGCACAACAATTAGCATTAAGGAGTACGCAGCCCCATTGCAAGCAGCGCGACAGTAAGCAGCACCACAATAAGCATTAAGCAGTATGCAGCAACGATGCAAGCATTGAAACAATAAGAAAAACCACAATAAGCAGGAAGGCAGTAAACAGCACCGCTGCAAGCAGCAAGACAGTAAGCAGCACAACAATAAGCATTAAGGAGTACGCAGCGCCATTGCAAGCAGCACGACAGTAAGCAGCGCAACAATAAGCATTAAGCAGTATGCAGCAAAGATGCAAGCATTGAGACAATAAGAAACACCACAATAAGCAGGAAGGCAGTATACAGCACAACTGGAAGCAGCAAGACAGCAAGCATCACAACAATAAGCATTAAGGAGTACGCAGCGCCATTTCAAGCAGCACGACAGTAAGCAGCGCAACAATAAACATTAAGCAGAATGCAGCAACGATGCAAGCATTGAGACAATAAGCAACACCACTATAAGCAGGTAGGCAGTACACAGCACCGCTGCAAGCAGCAAGACAGTATGCAGCACAACAATAAGCATTAAGGAGTACGCAGCGCCATTGCAAGCAGCACAACAGTAAGCAGCACCACAATAAACATTAAGCAGTATGCAGCAACGATGCAATCATTGAGACAATAAGCAACACCACAATAAGCAGGAAGGCAGTTAACAGCACAACTGGAAGCAGCGAGACAGTATGCATCACAACAATAAGCATTAAGGAGTACGCAGCGCCATAGCAAGCAGCACGACAGTAAGCAGCACCACAATAAACATTAAGCAGTATGCAGCAACGATGCAAGCATTGAGACAATGAGCAACACCACTATAAGCTGGTAGGCAATACACAGCACCACTGCAAGCACCAAGACAGCAAGGAGCACAACAATAAGCATTAAGGAGTACGCAGCGCTATTACAAGCAGCACAACAGTAAGCAGTGAACAATAAGCATTAAGCAGTATGCAGCAACGATGTAAGCATTGAAACAATACGAAATACCACAATAAGCAGGAAGGCAGTAAACAGCACAACTGCAAGCAGCAAGACAGTACGAAGCACAACAATAAGCATTAAGGAGTACGCAACTGCATTGCAAGCAGCACGACAGTAAGCAGCACCACAATAAGTATTAAGCAGTATGCAGCAACGCTGCAAACATCGAGACAATAAGCAACACCACTATAAGCAGGTAGGCAGTACACAGCACCACTGCAGGCAGCAAGACAGCAAGCAGCACAACAATTAGCATTAAGGAGTACGCAGCGCCATTGCAAGCAGCGCGACAGTAAGCAGCACCACAATAAGCATTAAGCAGTATGCAGCAACGATGCAAGCATTGAAACAATAAGAAAAACCACAATAAGCAGGAAGGCAGTAAACAGCACCGCTGCAAGCAGCAAGACAGTAAGCATCACAACAATAAGCATTTAGGAGTACGCAGCGCCATTGCAAGCAGCACAACAGTAAGCAGCACCACAATAAGCATTAAGCAGTACGCAGCAACGATGCAAACATCGAGACAATAAGCAACACCACTATAAGCAGGTAGGCAGTACACAGCAATACTGCAAGCAGCAAGACAGTATGCAGCACAACAATAAGCATTAAGGAGTACGCAGCGCCATTGCAAGCAGCACAACAGTAAGCAGCACCACAATAAACATTAAGCAGTATGCAGCAACGATGCAAGCATTGAGACAATAAGCAACACCACAATAAGCAGGTAGGCAGTACACAGCACCGCTGCAAGCAGCAAGACAGTATGCAGCACAATAATAAGCATTAAGGAGTACGCAGCGCCCTTTTCAAGCAGCGCGACAGTAAGCAGCACCACAATAAGCATTAAGCAGTATGCAGCAACGCTGCAAACATCGAGACAATAAGCAACACCACTATAAGCAGGTAGGCAGTACACAGCACCGCTGCAAGCAGCAAGACAGCAAGCAGCACAACAATTAGCATTAAGGAGTACGCAGCGCCATTGCAAGCAGCGCGACAGTAAGCAGCGCAACAATAAGCATTAAGCAGTATGCAGCAACGATGCAAGCATTGAAACAATAAGAAAAACCACAATAAGCAGGAAGGCAGTACACAGCACCGCTGCAAGCAGCAAGACAGTAAGCAGCACAACAATAAGCATTAAGGAGTACGCAGCGCCATTGCAAGCAGCACGAAAGTAAGCAGCGCAACAATAAGCATTAAGCAGTACGCAGCAACGATGCGAACATCGAGACAATAAGCAACACCACTATAAGCAGGTAGGCAGTACACAGCACCGCTGCAAGCAGCAAGACAGTATGCAGCACAACAATAAGCATTAAGGAGTACGCAGCGCCATTGCAAGCAGCATAACAGTAAGCAGCACCACAATAAACATTAAGCAGTATGCAGCAACGATGCAAGCATTGAGACAATAAGCAACACCACAATAAGCAGGAAGGCAGTAAACAGCACAACTGGAAGCAGCGAGACAGTAAGCATCACAACAATAAGCATTAAGGAGTACGCAGCGCCATTTCAAGCAGCACGACAGTAAGCAGCACCACAATAAGCATTAAGCAGTATGCAGCAACGATGCAAGCATTGAGACAATAAGCAACACCACAACAAGCAGGAAGGCAGTAAACAGCACAACTGGAAGCAGCAAGACAGCAAGCAGCACAACAATAAGCATTAAGAAGTACGCAGCGCCATTGCAAGCAGCACGACAGTAAGCAGCACCACAATAAGCATTAAGCAGTACGCAGCAACGCTGCAAGCATCAAGACAATGAGCAAAACCACTATAAGCAGGTAGGCAATACACAGCACCACTGCAAGCACCAAGACAGCAAGCGTCACAACAATTAGCATTCAGGAGTACGCAGCGCTATTGCAAGCAGAACAACAGTAAGCAGCGCAACAATAAGCATTGAGCAGTAGGCAGCAACGCTGCAAACATCAAGACAATAAGCAACACCACTATAAGCAGGTAGGCAGTACACAGAACCGCTGCAAGCAGCAAGACAGTATTCGGCACCACAATTAGCATTAAGGAGTACGCAGCTCAATTGCTAGCAGCACAACAGTAAGCAGAACCACAATAAGCATTGAGCAGTACGCAGCAACGATGCAAGCATTGAGACAATAAGCAACACCACTATAAGCAGGTAGGCAGTACATAGCAACACTGCAAGCAGCAAGACAGCAAGCAGCACAACAATAAGCATTAAGGAGTACGCAGCGCCATTTCAAGCAGCGCGACAGTAAGCAGCACCACAATAAGCATTAAGCAGTATGCAGCAACAATGCAAGCATTGAGACAATAAGAAATGCCACAATAAGCAGGAAGGCAGTAAACAGCACAACTGCAAGCAGCAAGACAGTAAGCAGCACAACAATAAGCATTAAGGAGTACGCAGCGCTATTGCAAGCAGCACAACAGTAAGCAGCACCACAATAAGCATTGAGCAGTAGGCAGCAACGCTGCAAGCATCGAGACAATAAGCAACACCACTATAAGCAGGTAGGCAGTACACAGCACCGCTGCAAGCAGCAAGACAGTATGCCGCACCACAATTAGCAGGTAAGCAGTACGCAGCACTGCTGCAAGCAGCAAGACAAGAAGTAACACCACAATAATCAGATGGGCAGTACGCAGCACCATTGCGATCAGTAAGACAGCAGTATGCAGCACCATGATAAGCATGAAGCTTTACACAGGACTGCTACAAGCAGCGAGACAATAAGCAACAGCACAATAATCAGGTGAGCAGTATGCAGCACCATTGCAAGCAGTAATGAAGGGTAGGGGGCACAGCAAGGGGCAGGATGGTGATGAGCAGAGCAGGGCAAGCGCTAGAGATCAAGGAAGGGCAGGGAGCATGGCAAGGGGCACGGATGTGATGAGCATAGCGGGGCATGCATTAGAGAGCAATGGAGGTCAGGGAGCACAGCAAGGGGCATGACGGTGGTGAACATAACTGGGCATGCGTTAGAAAGCAATGAAGGCCAGGATGCAGGGTTCTGCAAGATGGGAAGGATGGTAGTGCATGCCAGGAGATGGGAGTACGGCCGAGAAGGTCTAGGTCAGGTCAGGGCGGTAAGGAAAGCATGGCATTGCGGCATGAGCTTGCATGGCTTGTGAATTAGCCTTCATGAACCTATGGAAGACGGTAGAATGAAAGCCTCTTACCTAAGGTGCCAGCTTCTAGGGGTATGTTGTTGGCCTGCAAGAAATCCAAGTGGATGGGGGGTGGTTCGCTGAGTAAGAGAATGGGCAAGAGCACAGTCATGGGCATGGTGCGTTTTCAGCGGACGACTAACGAAGTGAGATCAAGATCCAGCCTTAGGTGCAGGATGCTGGGATAGCTGAGTTGCGGCAGGCGATGCGATCTTTCGGAGGTAGGGGATCGGAGGTAGGACACCAGAGCGATGCGCATTTTCGGAGGAAGCCATCTCTGACATCAAATCGCTATAGGCATGGGATTGAATGGAGACTTTGTTTAATCCTGTGGCATTCTCGGACAGTCTCAAAGATAAGTCATCAACAAGGAGATTCCTTCAAGCCATGCTGTGCCAGGCCAGGTCTAGCAGACTATCTGTGCAGGACTTCCATTGCTGTGCCAATCGCGCGTATATACAATAAGCAGTCAACCGCTCTTATGGTAGTGACAAATCTCTGATAAAAATAGACTGGCCCACGACTACCTGGAAATACAAATATGACTACATTTCAATGCATGTACACAAGTCTTATTCTTCATATATGCGTGGTAAGTCAAAGATATGCGGAATATTTGTATGAAGAGATTGGATCTAACATTCAGAAGCATGCTATGTATTACTTGAATTGATTACTGTGTTTACTACCGAAGACAGTGAAGGTGTAACCAAGTTCAAGTCCGTGGTAACGAATTCAATCTTAAACAAAATATTCATACGGGTGACTCGTATAACGGATACAATGCCGGAGACTTTTGTAGATAATCTATAGATACGGCTGAGTTGTGTAACGAAATCAATGCTGGACACTTCTGAAACATATACCGTATATTAATACAGGTGACTTGTGTAACGAGTACAATGCTGGAGACTTCTGTAGATGATCTACATATCCGGCTGAATGGTGTAAAAAATACAATGCCGGAGACATCTGTATATCATTTCTAGATACGGCTTGGTTGTGTTACGAATACAATGCTGGAGACTTCTGAAACATATAGATTCATATATGTGACTTGTGTTACGAATACAATGTTGGAGACCTCTGTAGATCATGTATGTATACGGCTGACTCGTGTAACGAATACAGTGCTAGAGACATCTGTAGTAATATACAGATGTCTCCAGCACTATATTCGTTACGATTACTTATAGATACGGCTTGGTTGTATAACGAATTCAATGCTGGAGACTTGTGAAACACATACATTCATAGGGGCGACTCTTGCAACAAATACAATACTAACGACTCCTGTAGATCATCTATAGATAAGGCTGAGTTGTGTAACAAAATACAATGCTGGATACTTGTGTGGATCATCAGTAGATACCGGTGACTCGTGCAACGAATACGATGCTAAAGACTTATGTATATAATATATAGATACGGCTGAGATGTGTAACCAATTCAATGATGGCGACTTCTGAATCATATCTATTATCACGGGTGACTCGTGTAACGAATACAATGCTAAAGACTTCTGTAGATCATATATATATATATATATATATATATACGGCTGAGTTGTGTAACGAATTCAATTCTGGAAACTTATGACACATACAGATGCAAATGGGTGACTCGTGTAACAAATAAAATGTGGAGACTCCTGTACGCGCCTGAAGTATTGGCAATATTAAGTATTTGCAAATTTCATTGTACCTCTAAAACTGGGTCTCAAAAAGGGAATGGCAAGACTAACTTGGCAAAGGGGTCTATGGCTTTGACTGCCTCAAGTTTAGATCTGAAATTCAGTTGGAAAATCGTTTTTTTGCTTACATGTTTTTGTTACATTTCCTCGTTACATGTTCACAAAGTAGTCTGCCCAATTTTTCTGTAAAACCATGTAACAACTCAAATCAGGAGTATCATACTTGCTAGGGCTTATAAACCAGACCGGTACATAGCTCCAGCCAGCCAAATTGCTGGCTGTAGCCATATAACCAAGTTCAAGGTCATGTTACCTGTTTTCATTTTTCAATTCAAACCAGATTCAAGTGTGACTCAAGTAGTCGTATTAAATATTCTGGGCATAGGCACCAAGAATATCATTGGCTCTAAATGTGCAATCTAAACAAAGTACTTGAACCCTGCAAATAAATAGACTAGGCAAGTGCCTGCAATCTGAGCACATAACTAATTCAGCTAAACTACTCAACATATAGCTGACCACTAGACTAGCAGCTGCCTAGCAGCTATGCATATAATCTAATAAGGTTGGCGCTTGCGGAGTGCAGTTAGTAAGTGCTGGAGCCCGCTCTACACATTGCCTGCCACCTTGCATTCTAAACACAGCACTTGAACCTGCAGATCAACAGACTAGGCAGGTGCCCGCAATCTGAGCCCATCAAATAATTCAGCTAGACAGCTTTACTTATGGCAGACCTATAGACTAGCAGCTGCCCAGGAGGTATACATATCATCTAATTAGGTTGGCGCCTGCATTGTACAGACATCAAGTGCTGGGGCCACTCTACATATAGTCTGCCACGCATTTACAAGCCCCCCACCCACCCACCCACCCACCACCACCACCCAACCGCCCCTACTACCCACCCACCCCTAATGGCAATCCCCCCCCCCCCCCACCTTGATGGCTGACATACCCCTCATGGCAGCTCCACCCCCATCTCCACCCCTGATGGGACCCCCCACCCCTCATGGCAATCCCACCCCCACCCCAAAACAGTGTATGTGAATGTCTGACAGTTACGTGTATGTCCGGCAGTGTATATGCATACCCAACAGTGTATGTGTGTGTCCAACTGTGTATGTGAATGTCCAGCAATGTATGTGTATGGCAAACAGTGTATGCGTATGCCCTTGTCTCAGTCACTATCAACGCCCTTGCCTCTGTCTGTTGCTTCTGCTTCTGTCTGGAGGAGGGATGGAGGGAGAGAGAGAGAGGAGGGATGGGGAGGCGAGGAGGGAGGGAGAGGGAGAGGGAGAGGAAAGAGAGAGAGGAGGCGAGAGGGAGGTGGAAGGTGGGAGGAGGGAGGGGATGAGGGATGAGCGGATGAGAGAGGATGAGGGATGAGGATGAGGGGAGGAGGGGAGAGGAGGAGGAGGAGGAGGAAAGAAGGAGAGGGGAGGTGTAGGAGGAGGGGGGGAGGGAGGAGGAAAGAAGGAGGAGGGGGAGGTGTAAGGGGAGGGGGGAGGGGGGTGGGAGGGGATGAAGGGGAGGTGTAGGTATGGGGGTGGGGGGAGGGGGTAGGGGGGGGGGCGTAGGGGGAGGGGGAGGGGGGGAGGGGGCAGGAGGGATGGGATGGGGGAGAGGGGATGGGGAGGGTAGGGGGGTAGGGGGTAGGGGGGGGGGGGGAGAGGGGGGTAGGGGGTAGGGGGGAGGGGGAGGGGAGGGGGGAGGGAGGGGGAGGGGGGGAGGGAGGGAGGTGGGAGAGGGAGGAGAGGGAGGGAGGAGGGAGAAGGAGGAGGAGGGAAGGGAGGGGAGGAAGAGAGGAGGAGAGGGAGACGGGAGGGAGAGGGAGAGGGAGAGGGAGAGGAGAGGAGAGGGAGAGGGAGAGGGAGCAGGGAGAGGGAGACGGAGAGGGAGAGCGGAGAGGAGAGGAGAGGGAGGGGAGGTGGGGAAGAGAGGGAAAGCAGGAGAGAGGAGAGAGCGGAGAGAGAGCAGGGAGAGGGAGAGGGAGAGGAGGGAGAGAGGGAGAGAGGCGAGGCGAGAGAGGCGAGGGAGCAAAGCAGTCCAGTCAGCAACCTTACGGGCACTAAACAAAAAGCATCTACACGCTGCGCGACGAGTTATAAACAAACGGGAGGGCACTTTCATAGAGAATAGAGCAGCCATCACATATAGCCATCAAATATATCCGATTATTGTACTTGCATGTCTGTTTTTTTCCGCGGCCTTGAGGATGGAACCCGCAAACTGCTAATTGTCTTTTGAGCTTTATTGGTTACATATTCTGAAATCTACTTATGAATGTAATGGACCCTATGAAGTCTGCGTATGAGACGTGAAAATATATGTTCTGAACAACCCTGCCATGTACAGAAGTACACACTAGAATTAAGGCGCGTCCCAAGCGAAATTATCAGAATTCTTGCAGGGGGGGGGGGCAAAAAACAGTGCTAGATCCCATCACAAAATGTGATGAGGCAACAATGAGAGTAAGTCACTTCTGTAGACCCCCCCCCCCCCCCCCGGCTCCGGAACCCACTGTACAGCCACTAACTTCACCCACCACTTAGTGTTATGTGTCTTATTAGGCCCATTTGACAGGGTTTTCAAGGGCCTATCCATTGAGGTTGGTCTCGAGACCATTGGGAATGTTTGAAGCATAGAATCATCATCACCAATGCTACATTGTTTGGTGGGGCTTGGTGGTGGTGTGGTGTGTGTGTGGGGGATAGGGTTTAGACAATTAGGGTTTGGGTTTAAGGAATTCTGATGGCGCTCTAAGTTTCCCGTGGTTGCCGCAAAGCAATTGTTTACCGCTCTTGTCGGCAGGTAGTGCCCTTGGATTGTGAGTCCATCAAATACATCAAATAGCACAAGGCACCAGAACGAAAAGAAGCAGAGAGCGAGAGCGAGAGCGAGAGATGAGAGAGAGACCCTAGACAACCCCCCCCCCCCCCCCTCTGCCCTGGGCAAATATGGGGTGGATCTCTACCCCAAATAGCCATAAATGGAGCTGGTATTTAGTAAGGAACACCACCTATCCACTCCATTCATTCTGAGGGCGGGTAAAAAAAGTGCCTGAAAAGTGCATAATTTTTTGAAAATGTCAGATTCCCCCGTGTGCCCGCCCGTGCACCCCCCCCCTCTCGGAAACCCCAAAACTTGGAGATCCAGCACTTATTTTCTACGGGCCAAATTAAGAAATAAGACCGGATTCTTCATTCCTCTCAATGATATCTAACAAGGTTTTGATTATGGGGTCATTTTGTTTGAAGTTGCCCCCCTTGGAATCTGGAATTCAATCTGATTTTCAATTGATTTTAATTTAAATTGTACTTAACGTTGTGTTAATTTAATTTGATTTTCATCCATTCATTTAAAGTGTAATCAAAGTTAATTAACGTTAATTCTAGTGTGTATACAAGTACACACTAGAACTGCACCACTCTCATATGAGGCGCTGACTACGAGCACATAATAGCACATGGGTTTGGACAACAGAATTTCTTCGAAGATAATGATAACGCTTAGTAGGGCGCTGGTATTAAGGATTACCCGTCTTACATGGTGGATTGTAGAGACGAGCTGCTACTTTACCTGGTCAAAGCGACTACATAGCGGTTAAACAGCGACCGCAAACAACCGCTCCTGTAGGGATTCAACCCTGCACCTTCTGATTTCAAATTGAGCCCTACCATTGGGGCCAATCATCAACGGCATGGGTTGTTCAAGGTTTTCATCAATAAGGTTTCATGAGCTACGATCTTTCATTTCAGCGTACTGGGTAACCCGCGGGGGGGGGGGAGCGGAGGCGAGTGGACATCTTCTGCAGACCGTGCGGGGGCCCCGCCCACCAAAATAGATAGTTGGATGAGGGGTGCGCATTGGGGCGGGATGAAGGGCTGCGAAAGAGCAGGCGTAGATGGAATTGGTGCACGCAAAACGGGTAGAAAATGCTGAGCGTTTGGCCCCAGTCTTTGGCGCTCCACGGGGCTTCTTCCTTTGGGGAGGGCGGGGGTGGGCGGCCGGAGAGGGAGGGGGGGGCCGGGAGCGGGGCGTCCCTGCTTCGCGCAGGGCGCTGTACGTCTAAGCGTGCGACCACCCTGCTTTCGTGTCATCAACCTCAGAGGGAATCCTAATTCCCGCTAAAGCCGACTAACCTTTGAGAAAGAAAATACCCGCTTACGTCTATTGCGTATGATCCTATATTGTGGCTGCTGCTATCAAAGGAAGCTGAGCGCAGTGGGAGGACGCTGTGCGTCCTGCTGAGAGCTAATTGTGGTGATGCTTGAGTTGACTCATTGGCTGCTTCAGCAAGGTGTTTCTGTTATCCGCTGGTCCTGCTTATGTGTTGATTCTTTCTATGCTTGTTCAGATGCCCTTCGCAGCTTGCTGGATAACTTCTCATAATGGCTAATCACCTCAGAGAGTGTGCAGCCTATGTCCACAAGACTCAGCCTAAAGCAATGCCGAGACGAGACAAATCACATCTCACCTAACAAATGACACATAAATTATAAACCACGAAGCACTGTACAACCAGACCTGCCATATTCAGAGAGAAACCATTGAGACCTTACCATCTAAGAGACGAGCCAGACACCAGAGGATAAGTAGAAAGAGCTCTTCTGGTGAGCACAGCCAATAACCTGTCTGCCATAGTCTAAGCGACCCGACGCATCGACCAAAACGAGCTCTCTTCAATCATCCAGTCGAGACTGCGCTACACTCGAATGACCGCATGGACCACACCACAAGTATCACGTAATACAATTATCTTAAAACACACAAGCACACACATCGGACCACCACATCGACCACCCACCTTAAATGCATCTGCACCCAGGCTCCCCCCCACACCTCCACATGACCGCCACGCACCACCCCCCACCTTGTAACCCGACTGCCCCCTACCACACCACTGACGTACCGTGGCAGGCCCAGGCATGGCAGCAGCAAGGCAGGCAGGCAGGCAGTATAGAAAGAGAGCGGGTAAGGGGAGGAAGAGGGGGAGAGGAGGAAGAGGGGGGAGAGGAGGAAGAGGGGGGACTGGGAAGAGGGTAGGGGGTATGGAGGGGTAGGAGGAAGGAGAAGGATGGAAGGAGGGAAACGCCGGGAAGGAGAGGAGAGGAAGAAGGGGAGAAGGGAGAGGAGAGGTGAGAGGATGAGAGGAGAGGGGAGAAGGGGGAGAGGGGGAGGGGGGAGTAGGAGAAGAGGGAAAGGGGAAAGAGGGGAGAGGGGAAAGAGGGAGAGAGGGGAGAGAGAGAAGGTTGGAGAGAAGGCAGAGAGGAGAGAGGGAAGAGGGAGAGAGGGAAGAAGAGGAGAAAGCATCTACACAGTAACATCATTCCAGACAAATAATTGCGCTCCGGGCTCATCCCGTGGAGCAACTCTATGAACTCAACCAGCGAAAGATTGCCGCCAGGCTACGCGATCCTGTGAGCAACGCTAGGGGTGAAATCAATCCCAGACTAAAATGCGCCGAGAGCTACGATCTTTGAGAAACGCAAGAAACTAGAGCGGCGAGACTAAAGAGTTGCTCGCAGACACATCCTGTTTCTGAGAAACGCATAACTGCAACGCGCGAGAGCTAATGGAGTTGCGCAGACTACATCTTGATCCGGTAAAACAACGGGAGCAGCTTATTGGATAGAGCGACTATCACTTCCAGCCATCGAAAGAATTCGATCATTGTACTCGCCTTCTGCTTCTGTTTTCGTGCCCGTCGAAACGGAATCCGCTATCCGCTTAACGCTGTCAGCCCGGCCGGGGGAAAGCCGACGGGCCAGCACGTAGGCAGGTGCGAAAATAAATTCACCGCCGAAAATTCGACCACTATGGAGGCTGACAGAATATATTGGTAGTAAGATTAATACAAAAGGCTTAGGCACAGAATAAGAAATCTGACAGAGTTCGAGTATCCTCTAGGAAATCGCAACCTTTATAGCCGGGATAGCGCTCAGGGCCACCGGAAGGGTGGAGGAGGTGTAACATCACATAATGTCCGAAGATTTACCCCAACGCGAGACTGCACCGTTCATCGAACAAAAACGTATGTACCTGGTGACACACGCATCAAGCAAGGAATACGCAGTTCTTTGTCGCAAACCACGGAGGGGCAAGTCGCAAACCAGGCGACAGCCTTACCACAAACCTCTGTTGTTCGAGAATGCTATTTCTAATTTACGCAGTTCGAGCCACATCACCTGTCATGCCCTACCGATCTGTAAAGATGAGGGGCACACCCTCGGCAGGAACGCGAGAATCGGCCACCAAGAGAGCCAATAGGCGCACAAGTTGTGTCCGTCTACCACGCAAAGCGTTTTAAACCATCTCGCGAGTTAATGGCGATCAAGGTTAACAGTGGGTCGAGCTGTCTGTATCCGCGATAATGTGGAACGATGGTAATGGGGTCCGGTCGCAACGAAACCACTCTCCGAACCGCTATGCCTTCAAGCCTGACTACACCTGATGGTACGAATAAAGATTACAAAATCGCATAATACACAAATCCCAAATTTCGCCATATCCGCGCCCAATAACGGGCTCTTTCCCCCCGAGTGTCGTCGTCGCTTTTAACGCCGCCCAGTTTTGCAAACCCCGTGGGCGCAGTCAGCCGAAATTGCCGCTTTTTGCACTGAACTAAGCGCCCCAAGTTTTTTGTTTCAAAAGTTCGCTAAACGCTGGCCAAGTTGGCCAAATTTCGTACTGGTCAGTGGGGGCCGAGGAGACCGGTGTACCGCAAGGTACGGATCATATGGAAACAGGTTCTAGTGTTCGTTGCCCCACAGTGTGGTAATGGTTACGACCGAAAGCATTGGCCCGGCATTAAAATAACAACGGGCAGCGACAAGCACCGGCTTTTGGCTCGCGGCTTATGTGCAAGGCAAGCTAGGTAGTGGCAGTAAGATTAAACCAGGACAGTCGTCGAGTAGAGGCATTGCCGAGATAAGCAAGCCAGAATTTACAGCGCATTGGCAATCAGAGAAGCGGCAGCGCAGAGAATACGCAGAATGCCAAGATGGCGTGACTTGGAGAGATGTCGGAAGGGAAGATTCACGAGAAGGGTAAGAAGAATAAGCGTAGCGACGAGGGTAGAGAGCACCAATCATTGAGGAATGGGAAAATAGTTAGAACGATGATCGAGGTCTCGAGAGACAATAAGTAAATGGACGCAATACAGGTTATACAGCCAGTCTAAAGGCGCCGATCTAGGCTCGGATTCAAAAACAAGTGCTTGTGAAAAATTGGCGGAGAGCGTACCTGTCCGAATTTGACGGGAGGGAGTGAGTGAGTATCAGCTGGAAATGGGCCGGTAAGGATTGCGGTCAGGCAGACAAGTTCAATCTGAAGTAAGCAATCAATAGAGGGCCCCGGGGGTTGTTGACGCACCGTAAGCCACCTACGCCTCCACATTCTGCTGATGGGGTCGGCCACACACATCCGCCTTTCGTTGTAGTAAGGGAGCGTCTTCGAATAGCGAATAGGTTTGCCAAGGCCGTTACCTCGTGCCGCAACCCAGTCGGGTTGCCCAGGACCCAACCCGAAGAGAAAGAAGAGAGTGTCATGAAGCGTGTGCGATGGCTCAGCTCCTGATAAGGAGGTGCACAAGGCCAGGAGCAGAGATATGGCAGAGAGCCGGAATGGTTGTTGTAGGAGGATCAGGTGCTCGGCTCGGGTTGTCCGCAGGCAGCTGCTGTGCGTGGGTTTGGTCTGTGGAAGTGTGTGTGGGGTGGGGTGGGGTGGGGGGGGGGGATGGGGATCGGGGGGGGGGGCATGATTCAGGGGCGTTAAAGTGGAAGAATTACGTGAAAGTTGCTTAGAGATACGGCACGGAGGGGTGAGAGAGCCAATATGAGAGAGGAGAGGTCCGGCCATAAGATGCGTAAACCCGAACTGGGTTTATGCTTAACCCCGCAAACATGTAGTGCGCAATACTCTAACCCTGTACTAGCCAGCTTCCTGTCGCGTTAACCCGTGTACAACTTCGTATTTCCGATTTGTCCTGGAAATCTGGTTATGGGAAATCTGGGTTATTGATCGTTAAAATCAGTGTGCCGACGCTTTGGAAGCGTTGAATTATTTGACTCGCCGGCTTGACTTTCTTTCGTGCAGCCCGTCTTCGCAATTCGAGTTCATGTTCTACCCAAGACGTTGCCCTGTCCTTTCATTTCGTTACCATAATCCCAGGAAGCTTCATAGGGCTCGTTGATTGCGCCCAATGCTTGTGTCTGCTGACAAAAACAATCCTTG